>VIAB01001206.1:118812-128960 GCA_009801035.1 Oophaga pumilio | reverse complement strand
ATCTCGCTTAGTGTGGCATACCCTTAAGGGTATGTGCACACGTTCAGCATTTGGTTGCAGAAATTTCTGCATCTCTTGGCAGGAAAAATGCGTGTTTACAACCTGCTTTTTTTTCTAGCATTTTGGGGTGACAAAATGCTGCCAAAAACACTGAAAGAATTGATATGCTACAGAATTTTTTTTTTTCTGCACCAAATCTGCAAGTCAGAAATAAGCATCGTGTGTATGAGACTTCAGGATTCTCATTCACTTTGCAGGCATCAGGAAACCCTTCAGGTTTTGTGACAAATCTGCAATCAAAAACGCAACGTGTGCACATAGCCTTAAGGTGAATAGGTCTCAGTGTTTGCTCAGCATTTACCACAACCCTATTCTCTGTGCTAGGTAAATAATGGAGGCCTGGCCATGTGTTGTATTACAGGATGCGGCACAGCCGGGCTCATTAGTCGTGGGCAGGCAGAGTAAACAGTAAGTGATCAGGCTCTGCATCGATTCCCAACACTTTGTATAACAGACTCATCCAATGAACACGTCGTGCGGGACACATTACCGATCAATACCCAAGTCTAGCACATAAGGCGCTGTGTGCCGGTGACTAATTCTGGAAAATTATAAGTCAGACTAAATGAGTACTAGCCAGTACTCTAAATCTACATTATGTCATGGAGAAGACGGCAGGAAACAAAACCAGTCTAGTTATAAAAGTTACGGATGACATTGATTTTAGTCCTCATTTATCAAAGCGGTCTTTGTGGCCCATTGAAACCAATCACAGAGCAGCTTTCATCTTACCAAGGCAGTTTAAGAAATGAAAGCTGAGCTCTGATTGGTATCCAGGAACATTTAACCCCTGGGTTTAAACATGACACTAGAAGCTCAAGCCAGCAGACTTGAAGTATTGCAGGGACTTGCACTCACAACGCAGATGATAAAATGTGCAATGAATCCGTAGGGTGCACTCACATCTTTATGCTTTTAATGTGTCATTTCCATGAATGTAATATCATCTATAGACGGGTCAGTTCCCTCCTCTGACCCCCATCCCACTCGCCTGCTAGCTTTCTAAGAGGCCTTAAAGGGGTTGTCCACTTTACCTATATTTTAACAAATATGTTAGGGACATGATTTTGTTGCACTGAATAACATATAAAGTATTTCAGATTCTCCCGTTTTCTCTTGTTAGTGCAGCTTTCCTCCTAGATTGCACAGCTCTTCTGTTCTCAAAATGGCTGCTAATGGAGGAACATGTGACCAGACTGGTCCAATAGTATCCAACAATGGAAAAACATTGCAAATGGTAAAAAGTGGTTTTACAAATCGAGGAGGCAGATTGGCAGGTCTGATTACATGCAACTCCATCAGAAGCAAGTGCGAGGAAGGTGCACTGACAAGGAGTGTGTAATATTTATTAATAAATGCCTCAAAATTATGTACCCAAAACATATGCTAGAATGAAGATAACGTGGACAACCCCTTTAATTATGGGGGCTTGTCAGAGGCATCATAACCTTGGAACCCAGACAACTCTCAGTCGCCTTCTGAACCCAAGTCTGCATCATCTGCGGATTTACGCACTATATTATACCAAACTGAAAACTATGCAGTAAAAAATTGCTAGAAGAAATGTTTCTGGTTGTAAATTCAGCATTAATCAGGCAGAGAATAAATGTATAACTGTAGGGGTCACTTCATATCCCAATTCCTGCACCAAATGATTTCCATACAACACAGTAACATGCAGTCAGATATCCGGTATATCCAGGCATCAAACCACAGACAGCATCAGTAACACTGCGCCAAGGTTCTGACAGTGGCTTCTCGGTGCATCAGGGCGCGATGCAGAATACAACAGCGTCTTAATGAGAAGAAGAGTGCAGCTCGGAATCTTAATACGATGTCCCGAGATAAAATGCCTGAACTGCAGTGTAACGATAAAGCAGCTGACTGCGGACTGTATTCAGACCAGCAAAACAATGCTCAGACTCAAAACACAACAGACACTTGGGCATATAAGGCTTTCGAGTTCAGGTCCGGAGACCCCCTGGCTGCTCGGTGCATCGAAGTCCATACTCAGACCACAAAACACATGTGTGAATCAGACCTAAAGTCCTTTTCTAAAAATTAGCATAGATTATATTTATCAGGTAATGCTTAGTAATGAGCGAACATGCTTGGATAAGGTGCAGCCACGAGATATGCAGCCGCGGGGACTCAAACATATTATTCGAGTACGCCGAAGACGCTCAGGTGCTAACCGAGTAACTTCAGCGCACTCGAATACTATGTTAGAGTCTCCGCGGCTGTTCGACAGCCGCAATACATGAAGGGATTGCCTAACAAATAGGCAGCCGCGGGGACTCGAACATATTTTTCAAGAACGTCGCAGACACTCAGTTAGCACCCGAGCATGCTTGCATAACACCTTGTCTGAGCACGTTCGCTCATCACTAGACCCTAGTTATTGAGATCGGCGGAGGTCCCTGTGATCATACATTTTTTTTTTCACCTATACTGTGTATAAATTATAAATATATTTAGTGGAAAACCCCTTTATAGCAAACCAATTAAAATGAATGAAATTAGATTAATGAAATTGTTTCTGATAAATCCATGAATATGTCTGGGATACAAGTACAGGACATTTCTCCAACAGGACCGTCATCAATTATTTTGCACATATTATCTTTAGTGTATTACAGAAACACTTACCACCAACTCTGCAAACATGACATCGAGTTCCTCAGCTGCGGGGATGGGCAACGTTGGCTCCATAGAATGCAGCGCAAAATTGCTATCATTTCGTAACCGGTAGGTGATCTCCGGATGTTCATTGCTTCGAAAACAGCAGAAGATGAACGAGATTCCTCTGTTACTCCTCTTCCTTGGAGCCATGGCTGAGAGACTCAAGAGTCGATACTACCTAAGAAATCCTGGAAGAAAAAAAAAATTAAGAAAACGTTTTGTCATTAGGTTTAATGAAACAAAAACATATCTGCTAAATTTGCATCCAAATTCCCAAAATGCCCAATTTTGTGTACATTTGCATAAACCCATCCAGTTTGTCCAAAAAGACAATCCCACAAAAATACAGCTGGATTGGGAAGAGCACAATGGAAGCTTTGTTATGGGGGATCACAATAGTTCCACCACTCCTATGTGCTCCCTGTTTTTCCTTTAGATTCTCTAATTTCCTTGTAAAAAAAAAAACATAATACCATATAGCTATAAAATAGGGAAATTATCTAGTTAGATCTACCAGGGTCAGAGGTGGATTACAAAGTCTATACAGTGCTGAGAGATATACACATTAGCGCCGATAAGTAAGAGGAAATGAAATAACCACAACAACTACAATTAAGAAAAATATATAAAACCAAATAATTACGCAAATATGAAATTCCTTGCCCATTTTCTATTGCTGATTACTGATCGACAGAATTTATATTAATTGCCTAAGGAGAAGTCAAATACTGGCAAAACTGCAATCGTGATTAACAAACCCTTGAGTCATGTTCCCACTTAAGAGAATTTGCTGCAGATTTGCCACTATGGATGTGAGGGCGGAAAATGCACAGAATATTAGAGTTGCAACATTGCGGATTACAGTAAACGAAATCTATGACACCGTTTGTGAGAAATCCACAGCGTGAAGCAAATTTTCATTGCAGACTTCATTCATCGCAATAAAAAGATATCCGAAGAAATGAACGGATTAAAAACTCTGCAAAAATGCTGAAAAAAAAGTGATATGAAAAAATAAAACTGCTTTGATGGTTCAAATCTGCAAGATATAATCCAATTTAAGGGCATTGTAAAATGCTGCATTTAGTTTCCAAGGCAAAAATGCAGTGTGTGAACAAGCCTTAAAACTGAATCAGATGAAGTGCACTGAAACCATAGGCTTCATCTGAACAAGCCAAGCAGCCAAAAATCTTGCATCACAAAACCCCAGCAATTCACTGTGAATCCGCGTACCGATTTTGACTGCTGCATGGCCAAAGAAAAATAAAAATAAAAAAGCCTTTTATGTAAAGTGCACCCTTACGGCAGAAAAAAAGGCAAATTAGAGATAAAGAGATCAACCGTAGAGCCAGGTGTACGTGAAAAGATGTGATGTAGCACAGGTGTGACCTTGTAAAGGTGGCAGCTGTATACTGGCAGGAGATATATGCAAAAAGTCCGTTAAGCCCATATTACATGCAGAGATAAGGAAAAAAATAAAGCAAATGCAGAAAGCCGTTGAAATAAAGATGTATTTACATAAGTTTTTTTTGTTTTTTTTCCTAAAAAATATAATCTCTATGGAGAGTCAAGACACAGATGCCTAGATGTATGATAAAGTACGCACATGAATAGTTAATGGGATCTTACATTATTCCCATCCACTCAATGCCAGCGATAAAAGACAAACATGAGCCTGGCTAATCCTCCCCGGGGGGTCATAACGAACAAAATGGAAAGCTAATTTGTAGATTGGTCAGTAGGTACCTGAATGCAAATAAATGTGAACACCTCCCGACAACGCTTTATTACCAAATCCAGATGCATTTTCATGGTGAATTCTGCAGCTTTCACCATTTGTTTAATCATCCGCGATGCTAATTAAGAAATGGATGCCGGATGTCATCTTTTTTTGTCCATTATTAATGAAACGGGGACATCTTTATCTAGATACGCTGAACATTGGCTTGAAGGCATGTGTCTAACATGATTTACTGGCAATGCTGACAATGGAGATGACAACCTAACATAGCTCGGCCACCGCAGACTATTTAACTCTTGCACACACCTTTAATAATGGACGTCGTGTTTTTCCAGTATACAGGACAAGCCATGCAGATTCGCCCACATACCAGCAAGATTGATGGCAGCAGAATCCATATTGGAGATACCATACACGCCTCATCAATATAAAGAAGGAACCTCAGAGAAGTATAGAGCGCAAGGTTAGGTCACTGGTGCAGCCAGTGGACCACTAAGACTAGGTGATGGCTCCTCCGTTAAGACGTCTGTCGCATTTTCACCAGAAGAAAAAGGGCAGCATGCGGCTCTATTTTTTCTCAATCAAAATGTTGCTAGTAAAAGAGATCCGTCCGTGAGATGCATTTTTTCGGTTCTCCTAACAAAACAGAAAAAAGGAACTGCTTACACCAGTGTGAACTAAGCCTTAAAGCTCTGCGCCCACACAAAAATTAACACTGGTGCCCAGCTAATCCAACGGATTACAACGGGATCCATCGAGTTCCTTTGTTTTGATAGGACGAATATTGCAGCGCTATCAAGTCTGACCAACCTATCAATGGAGGCTCTGACGCAGATGTAAATACAACCCTGTAAAATACTTCTTCTCTTATTTCCTTGAAGGGGTTGTCCAGCCGAATTAGATTGATGACCCGTCCTTACATGAAGTGAAACTCAATGCTTTGTATTTGAGAAGGTAAGGCAAGGTTCCCAGTATCACCATTCGGGTACCAATGCTAGGTGCTGCACCAAATGCCCCAGTTATAGAAGTGCCCAAAAGCTGAAAAAAAGGTTTTCCCCAATGTCTTCTGATGCTTACTCAGTGGGGCTGTGCCTGTAAGAAGCTCATACTGCACACTTAAAGGAAGCCTGTGGCACTGAACGTGGAGTCTAATCCAGAGGTGCATGTTCTAGAGCCGATGCGTATATGGTTTAGCAGGAAAAGATTCAGAATTGGAGATGAATGAATCGATTCACAGGACCCGGGTCCAGTGGCCACGTCACTATTCCTTAGCTGCCGGACGGGAAACCTACGGACCACCACCTACCCTACCTGCCGGCATCCCCGGCTCCTCCTCTGATTAGTGCGGCATGACATCATGCATGCCTCACACCACATCAATGACATCGCACCAAACCTACTAATCAGAATTAGGTGTCAGAGATCGGAGCAGGTAAGAGAAGGTTCGCAGGGAAGACTTGGCCACTTGACAAGGGTCCAGCGAATCTATTTGCTCATCTCTATTCAGCATGACCTGTACTTTATGAATTAAAATCACTGCTCTTTCTGGGTTTAAGAGTCCAGTGGGCGGTCTTATTCAAACTAACTGCTGTCAAATGGATGTGAAATGTTGTTGACCTAAGACGAGGTTGGTGTCAGCATCAAGCAGCAATAGGCAGATGGCAATACCTACTGTTCTTGTGCCTACACTTGTCAAGCCAAGGGTGGAATACACAGGCATCCTACCGCCACTTAGGAAAAAAATAAAGAGCCGGCCCTAATTGGTGCAACAGTTTAAATGGACTGTCAGCACAAAATAATTGTTCAAACCATTCACAGGTGCTCAGTGCACCCTTGGAGCGACCAAACAGTTCAGTGCGCCTTCCCACCTACCTGTTTTGCTTCCACCTCTGCTCTCCTGTAAACCAGAGCGGTCCATCCTCATTGATGAAGAGGAGGGCAGATAGATGTAAAACAAGTAGGTGGGAAGGTGTGTGGAACTGTTTGGCCACATCAAGGGTGCACCAAGTGATTGTGCTTTGTTTGGACAGTCTTTGGTGCTGATAGTTACATCACGGCAGCCATGTATATTACATTGTATTCCGCAGTGTATTTAAAAGCCCTTTAACCGCTCATCTAATAGTTAATATCAGATAGCAATGTGGATGAATGCCCTAAAGCATATGGTATATAGTGCAATGGTATTGTAGTGCATATTACATCATAATCGATATGAAATACAAGGTAATAGTGGACGTCACCTTGGAGTCTAGAGTCTGATATAAAACCACCATGCAATGTAGCTCTGTTAATAAATCTCTGCGGGAGCTTCTCGTCTGATCATTCACTATAGACATAACATTGGGCTAAAATAAGATTGAAAAGGGGGAAAATTACTTCCTTTAATACTCTTCAATTTGCTTTGGAGAGATTTTCTGGGATATTTGTTCTATTTCTCACTTACGATGATAACCTGATACACATTAATAAAATGTAGCAAAAAAAAAGAATAAAACAATCAAACTGTAAAAGTCACAAGCATGGATGGAAAATCTTAGAAATAAGGTTTTCTTGTCTGTTCCACAATGCTTTTATGTGATCAGATTTTAGTAGACAGGGACTTCCTTCTCTCCAAACCACAAACAGCCAGAAGCAATAAATGTTACTTTCTGCAATCACCAAATGTCACATTGGATACAATTATATATAAAGTAACCTTTGAACTAAAATGAAAAAAATCAGTGATGTGGAGACATAAAATACATGGAATTAGTTGATGTAGACCAGGCACAATAGGTACAAATTCGGCCTCATGCAAATGGCAGGATTACGTCTGTATGACGACGAAATGGGGCCCTTATTCTGCTGCACGGGGGTCTTTCCTGTACCACGGATTTGGAATAGAAGTGTTCTGTAGGTGATATGCTCCAATGATGCATTAGCTGGGGTGGTCACATGAGACTGGTGGGGGACACAGGGCTGAGAGTGGAATAGCGGCACCGGTCCGAGAGGAAAGTGTAGATTTTTTTTTTGTATGAATCACCCTGGACCATTAATAAATATAGGATTGTCCATAAGTGGACAACCCCTTTAAGGAATTGTCAGGGCTACTCGGTCATTATATTCATAAACCAGGAAGATTAGGATGAGCACTCATTGATCCTTAAAGGGATATGCTATTATGCATCAATGTTCAAACAAAACAGACCAATGCACACATGGATGATCTTTTCATACCCAATCTACTAGGTCTTAAAGTTAGGATAATAGAAAGGGATATTTTACAGTGATATTATGCAGTGATGGGGGGGAGCTAAAGTAGTTTAATATGGGATGTAGAATCATAGAATGGTAGAGTTGGAAGGGACCTCCAGGGTCATCTGGTCCACCCCCCTGCTCAAAGCAGGATTCACTAAATCATCCCAGACAAATATCGGTCCCGCCTCTGTTTTGTAGCGTCTTTCTTGGAAAAAATAAAGTCAGATATGTACTAGATTTCATGAAGGGGGACGTTGATCCAATGATTTTAAAGGGAACCCATCAGTAATATCCCTGAGCAAGCAGATGTAGTGCAGGATGGGTTGAGTATGAAAAATACCCCTAATGGGGTGCCAAAATTTAGCATTTATTGACATGCAACTGCACTGGTGGATGAATCACAGCACTTGCAGTTTCGCTTCCCCCAGCCTCCATTCTTGATTGACAGTTGGAGAGAAGAGGCGAAGTTATACAGCAGCGCCTCGGTCTTTCCTGTCAATCAACAAGCGGGGGCAGCGGGGAGAAGCAAAGAGGAGCCATAGACTGAATGACCGTTCGGCTGACAGCTATTGCTCCAAAAAGCCACATAAAAGGGAACACTTGGCTGAGTGATCTGAAGCCCTCTATGACAGAGCCGCTGCCATGCTCCTCTGGCAGCAGCTTATCTCTCGAAGAAAAAAGTGTCGCCCTACGACAGCTGGAGACCTGAAGCCCGTCCATCCCTGGTGTGGCTGCAACACAATAAAGCTCCCACTAATCTACGTACTGCATTAGTCTGACATCAAACATCACTTCTGGCTGAACATCAGAGAGCAGCAGAGAAGAGGGAGAAACCCTGATGTAAGATAGACTTATCGGTTATGGTTTTAATATAATACAGGATTACGTCCCGAGATCAAACAATCTTACAAGTTACATTGGCCAGAGCACCGAGCTGTGACACTCGTCTAATTTCACAAGAGAGCACCAAGAATTGCTTATAACACCCTAATCTCTGCGAGTCAGGCTGTTATTTCCATCTGCACGCTCCTTAGAATATTCATCAGGCGATATCCTCTCCCCAGCGCCATTAATGACCTTGTAGTCATCTCCACAGCACTAATTACTTTGCCCATCAGTGGTGGCACAGGCTGATTTGACCAGCCACCGAACATGTGCAATTAGGTTATGATCTATGGGTTTTTCTGCCCAATTATGCAAAAAGCAAAAGCGAGAAACATGAACTGACAGCGTAATTTACTCATATGTCAGGATGAGAAAAATCTTAAATCTTTGCAAGTGTGACTTTCAGAAGAACCAGCTGTGGCCATCCGGTGAAGGTTCAGCAGATCGCTGACTCCAAACGAGCTGCCAAGAAAGTTCTCAACGTCTTAAGCAAATGGGAATGTATTATTTGTTACTAATGAAAACCAAATAGTGATCCAAATACTTTTTTTTTCAAGGTTTTTTTTTATTTTTATTTTTTGTATTCCATGATTTGTACATGATTATGGAAGCGGCCATCGGGACTGCGCTGCCATTAATAGTAGTCTAGACATTCATTGACTTTTATGGGTCAAGTGTTGTGGGCAGATCTGTGCAGACATCACTGAGTAGGTAGGGTGAGGAGGCGAGCTGTGACCATGACCTTTTGTGAATGATGGATCATGCGTTATCTATACATTGGTGTGTTTTGTCATTGTAATGCTGCCTGTGAAGATAATGAGATGACTGATGAGACGTGATCTTTGCAAAACGCACCAATCTAAAACATTTTTCTTTCTCAAATACATATAGTAAAATGATAAATTAGAAAAAAGGTTCTTAAAAAATATTTTAAAGGCTTTGTCCAGTACTGGGCATGCACTTAATATAGGGCTATGAATTAAAAAAAAAAAAAAACACCCAACTCATGTTCTGGGCTGGTACCACTACTCTGCCAATCCCCTGGTATCAACATCAGACTTCCGGCGTGAACATCATAAGAACAATGCAGCCAATCAGACAAATAATCGGCTGCAGCGTTCATGATTGTCTCTGATTGGATGAAATATGAACCCTGAAGCCTTATCGGCAGCTGGATATTGATACCTGGTAACGCAGCACTGAGTAAGAAGGAGTAGTGCCAGTACAGAAAAAGAGTATAATTTCCGAATTTCCCTAGGCCCATTAATATTGGGTTGTTCAAACCTTTTAACATAAAAAATATATAAAAAGCAAGTCATTTTCTGATAAAACATTCCCTTTATAGCCTGCATTAAATAGGTAAACAGATTAAAAAAACAAACACGAAAAAACTAATCCAAATTGGTCTAGCTCAATATTGAGGTTTACAGGTAGAAAATGTCCTAAAAATGACAAATCTGAAACATAGACATCACTGGGACCAAAAACATCCTCAATTGTTTAGAGCAGGGGTCCCCAACCACCGGTCCGCGGCCCAGGACCG
>VIAB01001205.1:197783-211377 GCA_009801035.1 Oophaga pumilio | reverse complement strand
GTTCTGGGACATATTGTAATATTTCATAATATTTACCTGATGATTATTTATCAGCATGACTTTTTCTTTTTATGCATTTGTTGATTGGTTCAGTAAAAAATGTGTTTTGTACTAGACTCTTGTCTATGGTAGTAATTTTTTTAAGATTTGCTATTAGTTCATACTCCCTGTTACACATATGACCATATATTGGTTTCCCACTTCAGAACTCTCCAGCACTTTGTTTCCATCCATTTCTGGGTGCTTCTTGAAGTATGTTTGAGGTCATTGTCCTGCTGGAAGACTCATGACCTATAACGCAAACACACTTTTCTGACAATGGGCACTACACTGCAACCCCAAATCCTTTGGTAATCTTCAGATTTCATGATGCCTTACACACTATCAAGGAACCCAGTGCCAGAGGCAGCAAAACAGCTACAAAACATCTTTGAATCTTCACCATATTTGACTGTAGGCACTGTGTTATTTTCTCATTCTGCTTTCAGTAAACAGTAGAATGATATGCTTTAACAAAAAGCTCTATCTTGGTCTCATCTGTGCACAAGATGCTTTCTCAGAAGGATTTTGGCTTACTCAGATTTTGGCAAACTGCACTCTAGCTTTTTGTATGTCTCTGGGTCTCTTGCTATAGCGATTCATTTCATTCAAATATTGACAGATAGATCGCACCAGACACTGATGCACTCTGAGCCTGCAGAACAGCTTGAATTTATTTGGAATTTGATTGGGGCTGCTTATCCACCATCCAGACTATCCTGCGCTGCAACCTTTCATCAAATTTTCTCTGCCGTCCATGGAGAGTAGCCATGGGATGTAAACTTCTTGATTATCTTGTGCATCATGGACAAAGGAACATCAAGATCTCTGGAGATGGACTTGTAACTTTGACATTGATGATATTTTTCAAACAAAGTTGTTTACTCACAATTTTGGAAAGGTGTCATCAATTTTTTCTTGCCCATTTTTGGAGCTTTGTGTGCAATTATGTCCAATTTGCCTTTATTTTCCCTTTTTTGTGTTATACACATGTTTATTTCCTTTGCGTACATTAGAATAATAAAACATATGTAATTGCAATAATTCTCTGGGAAAAATACTTCATGTTCTTGAACAAATTCAAAGGTGCCAACGCTTTCAGCCATGACTGTATATATATATATTGTGAGAAAATGAGGAGAATTTTATGCGAGGGCCATTAAGAATTCCATAGAATGTGCTTGGCAGCATACTTAACAACTGGAGTGCATTGTAATCACAGCCACAGCTGTGGTTACCATGCAAAATAAAACTACGGTAAGTGTGGACTGGGTCAAGTTAGGTCTCCGGCGTATGACTTGTTGCAGCTAGTCAAAAAATGGATCCAGCCTGAGACCTTGTTTTCTTCCCAGATGATAGAGAGGGTGGTGGTCGACCTGCTTGTGAGAACTCTGCCAGCAGATATACAACGTTAGGTGGGGCAAGAGGACCCGGGAATCCTAGATTAGGTGCTTAGCATGATTGAGTGCTATACCGTCACCCAGGACATCACATGGGACTCTGCCCCACTTCAGCTACCACTACGGCCCCTGCAAGTCCAGGAGCCTGGGAAAGGATCATGACAATCTGTTGGTATCATTCAGAACCGAGCTTATACTGAGGGGGAATCCCAGAGTGAGGGTGTTAGGAGACCACCTATCCCTAAACTGGTCTTGTGGACCAGCAGTGCCACTGCTATCAGGTGCTGGTGGTGCTAAGGGCCAGGACATGTGGCTGCCAAGTGCCCCATGACTGCTGAACCTATGGACTGCGGGTTTAGTCGCTGAGTGTCAAAGTATGCTTAGACAGTTTATACCCAGGACATCGTCGGTCCAGCTGATGAACCGCATCTGTGGCAGGTCACCATCAAAGGACATCGAGCGGAGGCTTTCTTGGACTCAGGGAGGCTAATGACAATAGTCCGTGGGTCACAGATCTCCGGCCTAGAACCCAATTGGGGGAAATCCAGGAGTATCTGACGGTTGAGGCTACCTTTTCCACTCCATGTCGGGAAGTTAAACATGTGGCGGGGGTAGTAAAAACCCTTCCTTAAGGGACTGCGTTGGGAAGAGACTTACCCCTGTTTTGGTCTTTGTGGGAGAGTAAAATTAACCATCCCAGAATAAAGGTTTGTCCTGGTGTAGAACCCGAAGATCCTGAGTCAGGGATACCTGCCGTAGGGGTCACCCACCTAGGGACAGAGTATAAACCCATTAGGTTTCCCCTAGAGGTATTGACAGAAGAGGTTGAAGAAACCCCATCAATCCCGGAGGTGGAAGCATAACGGGATTTGAAACAGCCCAGATCCAGGATCCTACACAGGCTCGGGCATGGGAACAGGCGATAATGATAAATGGGGTGGCACAGCAAACTAGCGCAGAGGCGGATTTTCCTCATATGGCAGTCAACCAGGAGTTGTTATACCTGGTTAACAAAATCTGCCATGAAATAACAGAGCAGCTGGTAGTGCCCCAATCATACCACGAGGAGGTGCTTGAGATGGCCCACAAACACGTGCTGCCAGGTCATCACGGAGCTGAAAAAAAAACAGCAAGAGCGTATTCTGCAGCGGTTCTTTTGGCCTGGGGTTTATGCCAAGGTTCAGAGGTTCTGTGAGTTGTGCCCACAGTGTCAGCTGACCACACCCACAGCAAACTTCCGTAGTCCACTGGTTCCTCTGCCTGTTATTGAGGTAACTTTTGATGGATTGCTATGGATCTGGTAGGGCCAATAGTGAAATCAGAACAGGGCCATCATCGCATATTGGTCGTAGTGGATTATGCGACTCGTTACCCAGAAGCGATTCCTCTACTTCATGCCTCGGCGAAACATATTGCCCATGAACTGTTTGCTATGTTCTGCTGCCTTGAGCTACCAAAGGAGATCCTTTCAGATCAGGGGATTTCTTTTATGTTTAAGATCACTAAAGAATTTTGTAAACTGCTCCAGATCAAACAGTTGGCCCAGTAGAAAGATTTAATAAGACCTTAAAATCTATGTAAAAAAAAGGTGGTAGCTAAAGATGGGAAGGACTGGGATACATTTTTGCCATATCTGATATTCCTCATCTGGGAGGTACCGCAGTCGTCCACGGGATTCTCTACATTTAAACTATTATATAGTAGACATCCCAGGGGACTGCTGGACATTGCCAAAGAGACTTGGGAACAGGAAGCCACCCCTCACAAAAGCATTATAGAGCATGTTGCGAGTATGCAGGAACGGATCACGTCCGTAATGCCTAATTGTAAAAGAATGTCTCCTGAATGCCCAGGCAGCTGAGTGGAGGTTACAATAGAAAGGCCTCAGTTAGGTCCTTTAAAAAAGGGGATAGAGTGTTGGTTTTGGTACCCACTGCAGAAAGTAAGTTCTTGGCCAGGTGGCAAGGGCCATATGATGTCCTGTAAAAAATCGGGAAGGTGAACTATACGGTTTATCAGCCCAGGGAGGGGAAACTCAAGCAAATATATTATGTCAATCTATTTAAGGCATGGAAAGACCAGGAATGTATGGTTACAGGGGTGACTCAGGTCAAATCTCCTATGGTCCTTCCGACACCAACCCGGGAACAGGCTGTGAACAAGGTAAAGAGCGAAAGTCTCTCGAAACAATAGCAACGGGAAGCTCGGAAATTAGTGCAGCAAAATATAAATGTATTCTTAGAAATGCCTCTCACAGCTTTCAACCTCTGAGACACACAAGGACTGTAAAACCCTTGACCTGGTCTTTGTCCGGCTCTGTTCAATCTCCCACCTAAATAACACTGCTTCCCTTCTCTGACCACAACATTCTCTCCTTCATGCTCACAAATCCTCATCTACCCCAGCATACTCCTAACTACCACACATTCAGAAATCTACAAACCATTAACCCTCAGACATTTTCAGACTCCCTACACTCATCACTGTCCACAAGTTCCTCTTTTTCCTGTCCTGAACTGGCTGTTCATCACTACAATGACACTCTTAGAAGCACCCTTGACCAAGTAGCGCCCCTCACCCTCAGAACTTCCAAACACAGAGTAAAACAGCCCTGGCTCACATCGCAAACTCAACTTCTCAAGCGATGCTCTAGGAGTGCTGAACGCCTGTGGAGAAAAACCTGCACATCAGAAGACTTCATCCACTTCAAATTTATGTTAAGAACCTATAACACTGCCCTTCACCTCGCCAAACAGACCTACTTCACCACCCTGATCTCCTCATTAGCCAACAACCCCAAGAAACTTTTTGACACCTTTCACTCCCTCCTCAGGCCAAAAGTACAGGCCCCTATCACAGACATTTGTGCTGATGACCTGGCCTCCCACTTTATAGAAAAAATAGATAATATCCGTCAGGAAATCTACTCCCAACCACCAAGTGCTGTGACTCCCATCCCTCCCTGCATTTCCCCTGGCTCACTTTCCACATTTGATCCCATCACAGAAGAAGTCTCCAGACTCCTCTCTTCCGACTACATGCACTACCGACCTATTCCCTCACATCTCCTCCAGTCTCTCTCTCCAGTCCTCAGAACTCACCTAACTACAATCTTTAATCTCTCCCTCTCCTCTGGCATTTTCCCATCCTCCTTCAAACACTCCATCGTTACTCCATTACTAAAGAAACCCACTCTCGACCCATCCTGCACAAACAACTACAGACCAGTCTCCAATCTCCTTTTCATCTCTAAACTTTTGGAGCGCCTAGTCTACTCCCGCCTTACCAGTTACCTCTCCACTCCCTCCCTCCTAGACCCTTCACAGTCCGGCTTCTGCACCCTACATTCAACTGAAACTGCACTTATCAAAGTGACCAATGACCTTCTGACAGCAAAATGTAACAGTGACCACTCTCTGCTCATTCTTCTCGACTTTTCTGCAGCTTTCGACAATGTTGACCACCGTCTCCTACTCTCTAGGCTCCAGTCACTAGGCATTAAGGACACTGTTCTCTCCTGGTTCTCTTCCTATCTTTCTGACCGCTCCTTCAATGTTTTGTTCTCTGGCTCCACGTCATCTCCTCTTCCTCTCGCTGTTGGGGTACCTCACGGCTCAGTCCTTGGCCCCCTTCTCTCTCTATATGACCCCAATTGGACAGACCATCTGCAGATTTGGCTTTCAGTACCATCTTTATGCTGATGACACACAACCATACACATCATCCTCCGATCTTACCCCCGCTGTACTACAGAACGCCAGTGACTGTCTGTCCGCAGTCTCAAACATCATGTCCGCTCTCTATCTGAAACTCAACCTCTGAAAAACTGAACTTCTTCTGCTCCCGCAGTCTACTAACCTCCCTAAATCTGACATTTCCCTCTCCATGGGTGGCACCATAATAACACCCGGGCAGCAGGCGCGCTGTCTGGGTGTTATGTTTGACACCAATCTCTCCTTCACATCCCATATACAATCTCTTGCCCGCTCTTGCCGCTTACACCTAAAGAACATCTCTAGAATCCGCCCTTTTCTCACCATGGAAACAACAAAAACCCTCACTATAGCATTGATCCACTCCTGCCTGGACTATTGCAACGCTCTATTAAATGGCCTCCCCGTTATTTGACATTCCCCTCTCCAGTCCATACTTAATGCAGCAGCCAGGGTCATCCATCTGGCTAATAGGTACTCGGACGCATCCGCTCTTCGCGAGTCCTTACATTGGCTGCCCATTCATTATAGGATCCAATTCAAAGTACTTGTTCTCACCCACAAAGCTCTCCAGAGTGCAGCACCCCCAACATCTCCTCCCTTATTTTTGTCTATCGGCCTAACCGGCCACTGCGCTCTGCAAACGACTTTCGACTAACCTCTGCACTAAACCGTACCTCCCACTCCCGACTCCAAGACTTCTCCCACGCTGCGCCAATCCTCTGGAATGCTCTACACCAAGAAATTAGGACTATCCACAATTCGCATAGTTTTAGGTGCTCCCTCAAAACACATTTGTTCAGAGCGGCCTATCACGTTCACTAATCAAAGTAATTTTATTTGTAAGTGTGCGTGTGTAGCCCATTCACTATCTCCATCCATCCCTCACTCCCTCAAATGGCTGGACTATCATTGTAAATTCAGCATTGTAAATACACACCTGTACTTTGTATCTCTCCCACCTCATTGTAGTTTGTAAGCTCTCATGAGCAGGGGCGGCTTATTTTGCTTTAATTATTGTATTGTTAACGTTGTTACTTATGACTTGTGTTTTGAAACTATTAAACACTGTGGAATATGTTGGCGCTATATAAATAAAGATTATTATTATTATTAAATGCCCAATTGGACATTTGTGATCCGGCATGACACTGTCACAGAGCTTCAGGTAAGGGTGCAAATTAAATCGTACCATGTGACAGAGGTCCAGCAGAGGCAAGCCATCTCGGAAGAGGTAAAGAAGATACTCCAGTTAGGTGTAATTGAGGAGTCCAGGAGTGAGTGGTTTTAGTGCCACTGCACTGATTCCAAAGCAGGACGGGTCGTCAGGCTTGTTTAACAATTTTGGGAAATTGAATGAGGTGTTAAAATTTGACCTTTATCCAGTGCTCTAGGTGGATGAGCTGATTGAAAGACTGGGACAGGCTCAGTACTTCACAACGCTCAATCTAACCAAGGGTTATTGGCAGGTGCCTCTGACAGAGTCGGCCAAAGAAAAAAAAACGCCTTTGTTACCCCAGAATTACTACTATGTTAATCAGCCTCTGAAATGTGGCCAAGGCTCCATGTAACCCAAAAGGCAAGACGTCACAGTGATAGAGACCCTTTGGGGTAACAAAGACCGTCATTTCTTTGCATTTCTTTGGATGATTGTCAGAGGCACCTGCCAGTAAACCTTGAGCAGGTAACCATATATACATACATATACATATACATACACACACGGGAAAGTAGGTATTTGATACACTGCTGATTTTGCTCCCAAGAATGGAGAGGTCTGTAAATTTTATAACAGGTACACTTCAACTGTGAGAGACAGAATCTAAAACTAAAAACCAGAATGTCACATTGTATTTTTTTACATAATTAAATTGCATTTTATTGCATGAATTAAGTATTTGATCACCTACCAACCAGCAAGAATTCTGGCTCTCACAGACCTGTTAGTTTTTCTTTAAGAAGCCCTCCTACTATGCACTCATTACTAGTGATGGGTAAACCCCCCCGATGATCAGGATCAGCGGGTTCGCCCGAGTTTTTTGTAAAGTTCGAGCTTGGGGCCGGAGATGACGCAAACTTGTGTCTGAACCCCGAGTTTGGACTTTACAGATATGGACCACTATAATTATACTTACCTGTACAGAGACGCATCCTCCCATCCCACTGGACAGGTAAGTATAATTATAATGGCCCTGGACCTGAACTGGACCCGAAGCGTAACACGGGTTTCCCATGGAAACCCGTGTTCGGGACCTTGTGACCGAACATTATGTGTTCGGTACGGGTTCCGAACTTTACAGTTCGGGTTCGCCCATCCCTACTCATTCCCTGTGTTAATTGCATCTGTTTGAACTTGCTACCTGTATAAAAGACACCTGTCCACACACTCAATCAATCACACTCCAAACTCTCCACCATGGCCAAGACAAAAGAGCAGTCTGAGGACATCAGAGAAAAACTTCTGCACAAAGCTAGGATGGGCTACAGGACAATAGTCAAGCTATTCCTGAGTTACAGTTATTCCTGTAAAATTCAAGTTTAATTTGGGTGAAATATTCTTTGAACATCTGAAAATAAAAGTATAAAGAATATCAACCAATGAGCGTGCTGTATCTTTAAAAATAATGCAGCATTAATAGACTGGGACACAGGGTCATCCCGACTGCCCCTGGCCGGGATGGGCTCCTCGGCACTGTGGTATCATTATGTTTAGGGGGGATTCTGATTTAGAGGTGTTCTTCTGGCTGTTTCTTCTGGCTAATAACCTACGGTCCTGAACTGGACCTTCTACTTCAACTCAGAATTATCATATTTAAATAGGAGTTTATTAACTGCCGTAAGTACACATCTTTTTAAAACTATTCAAACTCTTTTTTTAATGGATGGTCTGAAATGAAATTCTAAACATTATAAAGCTCTTTCAGAGTTTTATGGCTGAAGCTATTTTGTGCCACAGGTTATTATATTCATGCAAGTCTATTACGCTAAAGTGTGGGTGTATGCAATAAGTCTAAAGTGACATCAATCACTGTCAGAATCATAGCTACATTGGTCTGCCAGTACTAGAATGTCAGGAATAACAATAGTTTCTCTCTTTTTTCCAGTGTGAACCAGGAGCACAGTGGAGAGGCGTCCTTTCCCCAGGCTAGATTTAAGTATTCAAATGTGCAGCCACAATTAGACATAGAACTCAGTGGGTATCAGCTCCATTTCTGACATTTCATTAGCATTTGACTAAACCCCAACGACAGCTACAACAATGAAATCTTTATGGAACACAGGAACAGATTTCTTCTAAACTATACTAATACTTTGATGTAAAAGAAAGCGCGGCTTCTACCCTGCCTCCACATCTTGGTATGGTCTCTAATAAGAGCTTTTGTCTAGGTGGCTTATGTTACTTTGATGCACAATTGGGCTGTGTAAATAAACACAAGTCATTTGCTTCTATGGTCTTTTAATGTTGTTTTATTTATTTTTTTTAATGTCGGAGCTGTTTAAAATAGGAGAATGTCTTCTAATACCTATTTCATTAAATTAGATTTTAATGGGATGGAATGAATCGAGAAGGGAACAATACACATATTAGTGTTTCAGTTCCTAAATTAAGAGAAATGTACTTTATGAGCTATTTTCGAAGAGCATACCAAATGAAGTAAATGTGGAATAATAAAATTAATCTTTAATGAAGGAATTGCATAGAAAATTAGGTCACATTTCCAAAGCAGCTAAATAATAGAATTACCCATCATCGCTGCCTGTCTGTGTGGCATAGATTTTTTGCAAATTACTGCCAATTTCAAGTAATATGCCAAAGTGCATAAATAGACTAACCTAGGTGAATACATCTTTAGAGAAGAGTAACTTCCAATGAGGAGAGGGTTGGGGACCGATGCTGTGCATCACCCTACCTGCTGCTATACAGAATATGTCACCTATCTAACCACCATTAGTTGACCAGATTCTCTATAAGACAAAATGTTTTTTTCTTCTCATTGATTATATAGTGCCAACATATCCTGTAGTATTGTGCACTGATTATCATTACTCACATAATTTCCTTGAACCAAATCTATGCACCTAGGCAAAAGTACCAGATAACTCCCAGTCAGGAGAAAACATGAAGATAAAATGTGGTCTGCTCCTTGAATGCAGATAGAAGAAGCAAGTGAATAGCAAACTTGCTTATTTACATGGCGTCTAACTAAAGCAATTTAACAATATGAGAAGACCCCTTTAATCATTATCCACAATAAAAAGTATAAAAAAACTATGTTTTTTATACTGTAAAGGGTTAAACAATAAACTACTCCACACCAACCAAAATGTGGGGGTGCTCCTTGAAGTATTTTGTTAACAGTGCGGCTCCAAGTTCTGACTCATAGATGGGGACACCAGGCAAGTGTATGAGGCCTATAAATTCTAATAGGCATATGGATAGGAGTTGCCTTCATTAAACAAACTTATTTAATTAGAAATCATAGGTACATTTTGCAACTCTATTAAAGTGGTATTCTCAACTTGTCTATTGAAGAGCTGAGGGCTATGCAGCCGCCTTACTTCCCGATTGCTTCAGGGGTAGGAGACCCTCCTTGAGTGACAGTTATGGTGAGCAGCTTCATTCTCCTACTACATATTAACAGTCGGTTCAGAGGTTTGCTCTGAATCTATACTGTTATGACTGTAATTTGTATATAAAGATAAGTTGGCATTCGAACAAGCACACAGCTCTGGAAAGTGAGACACATGATTAGGAGAACTGTCCTGTAACTGCCTATGATGGGGCTTGGAAGGAATATAATTTTACAGTACTGATAAAAGCAATTCATTAGGAACTGAGCTGAGGGAGGTGAGCAGCTAACTGCTGAATAGAAATCAATGGGCTGGATAAACTTGACTGGGATGTTAGGAGTTAACACCGCACCTGAAATGCAATTTCTGCACACACTCAGACGGGATCTAGGTAAGAACAAGTGGTCAAGTTTCATGGAAATGAGCTGTACACTATATAAGATAAAAGTTTTCATTGCAAGAGAAAGACAGCAGACTGAAAAAACAAGTCAATAGCAAACTTGCTTATTTACATGCTGTTTAATAATATGAGAAGACCCCTTTAATAATTATCCACAATAAAAAGTATAAATAAAACTATGTTTTTTTATATTCTGTAAAGGGTTAAACAATAAACCACTCCATAACAACCAGTGAAATTAACTCATGATCACCTTAGATCACCATGGATTATTAATATTAACCTCACCATATCCCTTGAATACCAGATATATTGGTATTTAAATGTTGAACCACTCTAGATCCCCTGGGAAACTACTATTACTAACTACTAAGCAACCTATAAAAGTGTGATGTATGGCATATAGAAAGTTTGCTAGCAAAGGGGTTATAGAAAGTGAGAAATCTTAACATCGTCTTGTGGGTACCAACATACAGATTTCCTTCTCACTCACTATGGCCAATTTCTCAGGAAGACAATTAACCTATCAGGATATTTTTGGACACATGCACTTCGGAATATAACTGTCCTACAGAAAGGTTATCATTAATGTAATGCTTCAGGTCTCAGAAACCTCGATATATAGGAATCTATCAGCCGGGTATTGATCAGTACATGTAACCAATATGGCCTGGACCTTCTGTGTGGAGGATTTAAGCAGTTGGGTCATGAATAAATAACTGGACATATGTTGTGTAACTGCTGGTAATTCTGTTGATGTCTACCTAGTATCCAGTCATTTCTATTCAGACATTTAACTTTCAGTCATCTGCATATAAATATTCACAATGATGTACATATTATGCAGCACCTTCAAATGTATGACATCGCTGACAAATCGAGGAAGAGAGATTATTGCACTGACTCAGAGAGAGAGAGAGATGGAGGAGGGGGAGCGCGAGAAGACAGAACAAGAGGGAGTTCAAAGACATTGGCTATGCTTCAGTGAACTAGCAAATAACATATTATGTACTAACCTAATTATCTTATATTACTAACCTAATGAATTTTACTGCCAATCCCAGGTCTGCTATACAGCACGTTCCATTTTTCTTCACCAATATGTTCTTGCTTTTAAGGTCCCGGTGGGCTATTGCTGGCTTCCCTTTTGTCCCAAATATTTCAGTATGCAAGTGGCAGAGCCCGCTGACTGAGGAGTAGGCGAGCTTCAGCATAGCTTTTGTGTCGAGTGTGGTTGACTTCAGGTAATCGTAGAGAGAGCCATTTTCATGGTAATCTGTAATCAGGTACAGTTGTGTCCAGGATCCTGTTCCTTTAATATCTGCAGCAATGAATCCTAAAAAAAGAAAGTGATAGAGAATGAACATCACAGTGGATAGTGAGAACACAGAAATCTTGGTTCCTAAAAAAATAGATTTGATGCCTATGGAGATAATCATTAGCTAATACTATAGTTTGTAGTTAATTAAAAAATGTTTTTATTATATATATTGTAAATTTACACATCTATTCAACTACATGCATTGCATAAATAGAGCTTTGAAGAAGTATTTATATCCCGTGAACTTTTCCACATTTTTTTAAATGCATTTTATTGGGATTTTAGTTTCAAATTAGCAAGTATTTGTGACGAGTAAAGGAAACGATAAATGGTTTTCTAAATATTTTAAGAATATAAATCTGAAAATTGTGATGTGCATTTATATTCAGCCTCACTAAGTTAGTAGGACCACCTTTTACTGCAATTACTGCTGCAAGGATTTGGGGGTATGTCTCTATCAGCTTCAGACATCTAGAGCAGGGTTCCCCAACTCCAGTCCTCAAGGCCCACCATCATGTCATGTTTTCAGGATTTCCTTAGTATTGCCCAGGTGATAATTGCATCACCTGTGCAATACAAAGGAAATCCTGAGGATGACATTTTTGCCCATTCTTCTTTGCATACTAGCTCTAGCTCAGTGAGATTGGATGGAGAGCATCTGTGAACAGCAATTTTCAAGTCTTGACACAGATTCTCAATGGGATTTAGGTCTGGACTGTGACTGGTCCATTCACACACATGAATATGCTTTGATCTAAACCATTCCATTGTATATCTGGCAGTATGTTTAGGTCATTGTCCTGCTAAAAGGTGAACCTACCCCCAAGTGTCAAGTCTTTTGCAGACTCCAACAGGTTTTCCCCCAGGATTGCCCTGTATTTAGCTCCATTCATCTTACCATTAACTCTGATCACCTTGCCTGTCCCTGCTGACGAAAAGCATCCCCACAGCATGAAGCAGCCACCACCATGTTTGATGTGGAGATGGTGTTTTCAGGGTGATGTGCAGTGTTAATTTTCCACCACACAGCATTTTACATTTAGTCCAATAAGTTCCAATTTGGTTTCATCTAACTAGAGCACATTCTTCCACATGTTAGCTGTGTCCCTCACATGGCTTTTTGGAAACTGCAAAAAAGACTTCTTATGGTTTGCTTTAAAAAATGTCTTTCTTCTTGCCATTCTTCCATAAAGGCCAGATTTATGGAATGTACGACTAGCTAAGAGCCCAGTCAGATGGCCGTAAAACACAAATGACGATCGCAATGCAATGCTCAGACTGGCCAGCGGCTTTCCTAGCCCGAGCGTGACAGCTGCATAAAAATACATGCTGTCACACTCGGGTCAGAAGAGCTGCTAACTAGTTCCAGCTTTGTGAAGCAATCGTTGTCTGTGTTACACGGCCGTCTGAGTACACCGATAGTTGACCTGTAGACAGATGCTCCCTACTGAGCTGTGTATATCTGCTGCTCCTCCAGAGTGTCTTGGTTGCTTCTCTAATTAGTGCTCTCCTTGCTTGGGATGTCAGTTTAGGTGGAAGACCATGTCTTGTTCATACACCTTCCATTTTTGGATGATTGAAACGGGCTACATGAGATGTTCAGAGCTTGTGTTATTTTTTATAACATATTCATGCTTAACTCTTCTTCCGCAGCTTTATTCCTGACTTGTCTGGTGTGTTCCCTGGTTTGATAATGCTGTTTTGATTGCTAATGTTCTCAAATAAACCTCTGAGGCCTTCACAGAACAGCTGTAGTTCTACTGAGAATTACAAACAGATGGACTCAAATTAATAATTATGTGACTTCTGAAGACAATGGGTCACTCAGGATTACATTTAGGGGTATCAGACTACAGGGGGCTAAATACAAATGCAAGTCACAATTTTCAGAATTATTTTTGTTAAGTAATTAGAAAAACATCTATAGTTTCCTTTACACCTCACAAATACTTGATACTTTGTGTTGGTATAGTACATAAAATTCCAATGGATCACATTTAAGTTTGTGGGTGCTACATGAAAAAATTTGGAAAAGTTCATGCGGTAAGAACACTTCGGCAAGGGACTGCAACTACAATTAGGACAAGAAATAGTTGGATAGCGACATAAGTTTTGGCATTACAGCTGTTTATCAAAACATATTCAAGAT
>VIAB01001205.1:127951-142996 GCA_009801035.1 Oophaga pumilio | reverse complement strand
GATTCCAGAGCTAAATCCCCTGAAAAGCTTACAATATATACATATACACACACATATATGTGTTTAACAGCCTCTGAAAATGTTTTCCCCGGCAGTGATCCACTGACTGAGTTACGTCACAGGCAAATTAATTTGGCAAGGCATGCATTTCTCATTGGGGTGGCAGAGACAGATTTCACCTGTGGTGAAGAAAAGTTTCTGAAACAGACTCGTAAAACAGCTGAAGCCTAAAATTAAGTCTTTCTTCACCTTGGAATTGAGGACATTACCAGAGATGTTACAGCATCTGCCTTACCACAACACAGATAGATAAGAGTAGTCCAGTTTATCCAATCTAGCTCCCCAGTGTGTCAAACTGGCAGAAAATGAATCACATTAAACGACCATTTTATGTTCATCTAACAAACTAGTTCAAATGAATTGCCAAGATTTCCATATTTTTTTTTAAATAAAAACGGTAGATTCATTAACATATCCCAATTCACACCATTACTGGAAACTATCGGGAAACATGTATACAATGAGGCAACACGTGTTACAATGGCATTATGGGTAGCCAGATGACATAATGTCTATAGTACTGTACGTGTACATTCATTGTGCTATTGGATGAGTGCCAGATGTCAATAATCCATAACAATGCAGTGTCATATATGGCCAAAAGGTGTTTTAGAGCAGCCCGGCCCAGCTCTCGTAAAGTAATGTTATATTAATATGTCCATTTTACCATTTTAGTAAGACTGCCACATTACATATATAAGCATGAAACTTCCTAAAAACTGAAACTGCAGAAAAGGTAAAGACTATGGCACCTATTCATCAAGACCAGTGTTTTTCTCACACGCCTCTTCATTCATCTGAAGCAAGTGGCGAGCGACTTCATGTCCCATGGCAAAAATCTCACTCCAGTCAGAGACTGGAGTACGATTTCTGGCATAGGAAATGCCATACCCCGACATGAATTAGCAAAGCTGTGATGTCATAGCCCGGCCATGCCCCAGTTTCATCCATTTTGGTGAAGCTCGGAGAAACTGGTATCAAAATGGCAAAAGTTATAAAATTTTGTAATGACTCGAAGTTGCGCCAAACTTTGTAACTTTTCAAAGCTTTTACACAACTTCTTCAGTGGAAAAGCTCTGATGAATCGGGGACCAAGGCCCTAAGGCCTTTATTTCATCAGGATTTTGGTGTACAACTGCTTGAAATGCTGTAACATTTTGAGCAACTTGAAGGTTCATAATAATTTAACAACTTTTGGCATTTTTATGCCAGTTCCAGCCAGCTCCGCTAACTTTTAGAAAAGTGGGGAGAGTTTGGGCTGGATGGAGCATAGCCAAGCACAATCAATAAAATACATCATAATTTACCACAAAGGTGTTGCAAATTATGACAAATTTACTCCAGTCCCCGACTGCCATACATTTCTGGTAGTGGTGCACAGAAAGATGCGTCACATTAATGAGTTTGGATCATCTTACTCCAGACATTACTACATAAAGACTACCGTACAAAATGCCAGGTTCAATTAATCGGGGCCTAAGAGTTTTGTAAGTGTTAAGCAAGTGTAGAACTGACTCTGAAGAGCATGGTAATGTTCTCTGGCAATAATAGTTGCATCTCTACAGCTTTTCTTTTAAAAAATGTATTTAATACAGTGGGGAATAAAAGTATTTGATAATCTGCTGATTTTGCAAGTTTTCCCACCTATAAAGAATGGAGAGGTCCGTAATTTTTATCGTAGGTACTTTTCAACTGTGAGAGACAGAATATAAAAATAAAAAGCAGAAAATCACATTGTATGATTTTTAAATAGTTCATGCAATAAAATGAAATTTCATTAAGTATTTGATCACCTACCAACCAGCAAGAATTCTGGCTCTTACAGACCTGTTAGTTATTCTTTAAGAAGCCCTCCTACTCTGCACTCATTATGTGTATTAATTACACCTGTTTGGCCTTGTTATCTGTATAAAAGACACCTGTTCACACACTCAATCACACTCCAACCTCTCCACCATGGCCAAGACCAAAGAGCTATGTAAGGACACCAGGGATAAAACTGTAGAACTGCACAAGGCTGGGATGGGTTACAGGACAACAGGCAAGCAGCTTGGTGAGAAGGCAACGACTGTTGGCAAAATAAATAGAAAATGGAGGAAATACAAGATGACTGTCAATCTTCCTCGATTTGGAGCTCAATGCAGAATCTCGCCTTATGAGGTAAGAATGATTCTGAGAAAAGTCAGAAATCAGCCCAGAACTACACGGAAAGTCATGGTCAGGGACCTGAAGAGAGCAGGGACCACAGTCGCTTACATTACCATTAGTAACACACTATACCATCATGGATTAAAATTCTGCAGGGCACGCAAGGTTCCCCTGCTCATGCCATCACATGTCTAGGACCGTTTGAAGTTCGCCAATGACCATGGGAGAATGTCATGTGGTCATCATACTTTGAGGGTACTTTTCTGTAAAGGGGACAGGACGACTGAACTGTATTGAAGGAAAGATAGAGGGGGCCATGTATCGTGAGATTTTAGCCAACAACCTCCTTCTCTCAGAAAGAGCACTGAATATGGGTCATGGCTGGGTCTTCCAGCATGACAATGACCTGAAACACACAGGCAGGGTAACTAAGGAGTGGCTACGTAAGAAGCATTTCAAGGTCCTGGAGTGGCCTAGATAGCCTCCAGACCTGAACCGAAAGGAAAATCTTTGGAGGGAGCTGAAACTCAATGTTTCCCAGTGACAGCCCCAAAACTTGAAAATCTGGAGAATATCTGTATGGAGGAGTGGGCCAAAATCCCTGCCGCAGTGTGTGCAAACTTTGTAAGAGCTACAGGAAACGCCTGACCTCTGTAATTGCAAATAAAGGTTTCTGTACCAAATATTAAATTCTGTTTTTCTATTGTATCAAATACATATTTCATGCAATAAAATGCAAATTAATTATGTAAAAATCATAAAATGTGATTCTGTCTCTCACAGTTGCAGTGTACCTACGATAAAAATTACACACCTTTCCATTCTTTGTAAGTGGGAAAACTTGCAAAATCTGCAGTGTATCAAATACTTATATTTCGCACTGTTTATCTTGGGATCCCAATATATGAAATAATAAAAGACTATGAAGTTTACATGAGTGCACTGTTTCTGCATGGTGCCACCAGTAGTAGTACATATGTATACAGTGAGTTACATGCTGTAGAGACAGAAGAAGGGCATATGGGCATACTCTACCTACTGGCATAGATGCATGGCTTGCAAATTCACTTTGCTGTTTCTAAAAAAGATACATCACTTTTCCTCTCTGTCTATATTTTTATATCCAACAATAATCCTATTCGAAACAATCTTTCAAGTTTTCTCCATTAATAATGATGTTAACACCCTGTAAAACACTGTGAGAATTTTCTATTTGGTATTAGGGTAGGTTTCCACATGGCACAGATCGCTAGAGACAGACTAAAGCCAGACTTGGCTGATATCCCAGAGTATTGAAACTCTGCTTTTCTAAGGCAACTGAAGTTACAGTACCAACACAGCCCGGCCGGTTCCATGATGAGCACTAACATTGGCTGCATTCAACCTGATTTACAACTCCATTAAAAGATGATTGATAATAACTGGATCGTTATTTAAATGATGAAGGACCAGGTAATATGCAGTAGCAAAAAAGGATCATCACCTCCAGGCAAAGACATTACAATTACAGATTGGGCTGTACATACAAAACATATTAAGCTGGGTTCAAATAGCATTTGTCGTTACATTCAGGGGCTTCGTTGGGGTTTATGTCCGACTACGTCTTGCTGCCCATCTCCAATAGAGGTATACAGTTGTAAATGATACACGACAGAGCACACTGTGACTCCGACTGCATCATTATAAGCAACGTCCCCATACGCCGGAATCTTGCTTTTCAGGGTCTCGGAGGTAAGCCCCAACTGAGCCACTGAGCGTACTGACAAACCAGTGTGAACCCAGTCTTACTACTTCATTGTAAGTAATGTGCCTAGCTTGTACTACATAAGGGGCATGTCATTTGTTTTTCATTATTAAAGGAAACCTATCACTTGATTCTTTCAGTCCAAATCAACCTGATTTGGAGTCTGGCTGCACAATTGCAGTCAGGTATGTTTAAGTCTGAGACGTGACTAGTCCAGTGTTGCCCATAGACAGCTTTTCTATGCTACGCACCAATTTATTGAAGATTTGGATTCCATTTTACCTTCTTTGCGGAGGTGTCTGTCTTTTTAACCAGACACAATAGCATAGTCTACTACACTATTCAACTTTTATTACACCAGTCAGGACATGGGGCATCATCTTTGTCCAAGTCAACAATTCTTGGTTACGCGCATTGCAGCACAAAATTGTCAAAATGACAATATCATTTGTTAATCTGTTAATTTAGAAATAATTGGAAATATAAAATCAGTTTGCACATAGACACATATTATAAGTGCAACCAGTGCAGCTGCATAAGGTCCCACCGCCACCATCTTCATCAAAGCAGCTAGAAGGTTAATGCTCTTTTGTCCCTGTTCACATAACTTTAAGGGGTTATTCCCAAAAATACAAGTTATCCCATTTTTTTTCTATGGGATTAATGGAGCGCTGCACTCAGTATCGACAGGCAATAAGCGGAGTGAAATCCATGCATGTCCACCTCCGTTAAATTCAAGACAGGACCGCAAAGCCTTGTTCTAGGGGATCTAAAGCCACAGAGCTCCGGATCGCTGGGAGTCCCAGTGGTAGAAACCAACAATGATCAGAAAGTGACACTCTATCCAATAAAATGGGGAGAACTTGATTTTTTTGGGAATAATCCTTTAAGACTACAACATTATCCCACTGTTAATACAAGGAGTGGGATGTAGAAGGATACATCGCTAACCGATATTCTACATCTCTTCTAGATGTACTGTTCTACTATAAAAGATTTTACAAGTAGATGTTTTCCTTCCTTAACACAATAATTGTCATTATGATCAATAATATCAATATTATCATTAATCATTTTTATTAATAAATATTATTAATGTATGGTTACTATGTAGATAATCAAATATATGTTATTTAACTGAAAAATTATATATCCTGAGTTCCTTCAGTTTTCAGGCAATGTCCTACTGTTTTATAGAAGGGAACTTAAAAAGAAGGCCCGCTTTATATAATGAGCACATGCATAAAGAAAATGAATGGCGGCGTTCCATGCGGTGCCATGTGTACCAACCAGCAGGTATTGTTGAATGAGTCCTCCGGGCAATGGTGATGACAGTAACATGACAGCATCTTCTGTGGTGGGGCAGGTGCCGTGCTCTCCGTGTCCTCCTTCCTGCTGTCCATGTTGAGCTTTGCAGAGCTCCTCAGGAGCATATTATCAAGAAGATTTGCTGAAAGGGAAATGGATAAATTATATGATCTGGGCATAAGGCCAGGCTCTGGACGTATTTAAATATCCCAAAAAGAAAGCGAATAATTTCACAGTAGGTTAAACTTTGGATTTCCATGAAGAAAGCAGCAAGCTTCTAAAGATTACCAGATGAACGTCCAACACTATAAATCTTCAGAGACGTGCAGCAACACATTCACTATTTCACAGTTAGCAGCCGTAGAATAAATGATAATATTAAAGGAACACCCACGATCCAATGGATATAATAATGCGTAAATAAAAGGGCACCGGCGAATATCTAATAACAGGAATGTAGAATAATGGTGTCAAAATCTAATACTTAAACATGAGGAAGCTCTGTGAAGACACTAATGAGCTTATTAATGGATAGCTGAGAGGACACAGCTTTGAATTACAAAACATTCTTGACAGCCGAAGAATTTCAACACAACTGGTGTGACTTCCACCTGCTGTAGACTAGTCCCATCAATGAACACTTGTGACATAGCATTCACATCATGAAAAGAACACTCGGGGACAAGCAGTGTTCTACCTATGGAAGGGCCTAAAGGGACATGGCAAGACCTCTATTTTTGGTGTTCTTTGATCTCCCACTTAGGACCTGCACAGATTTTAAGAAGTGCTCCATTAGTTTCACTGCATGCAATCCTAGCGCACTTATTAACGTGAAGAACCTATGTTAAAAAATGAAAAACACATTATTTATTAATGAAATAAGTTCTTTATCTCCTCGAATCTGCTTCTAATAATGGCCCTGTTCCAGGGAAACTACGGTATTCTACGGACGAATGCACGGTATCAGATGTTCTCATAATACGTATCTATTTGACAAATCCCTGCATGCTACTATTCATCTAAATGATAAAACAACTCTATAACTTATTGTATGTCATGAATTCATACGACTTCATTGACAACTTCACCATAAGTGTACAGAATCTCCAAAGGTGATCATACACATAGGACTAAGCTCGTTCTAACCCACCAAATTTAGCAGGACTCGGCGACCATCTTACGTGTATGAGATATCCTGATGTTTATTTGCAGGATGCCCAATTACCTCCAAAGGTGATAGGCTACTGCCAGAGGTATTTGGCAGCAACTAAAGATGAACATGCATGTGAGATATCTGCAGACTTAATATGCACTCGGCAGACAGCTATCTCTCCCTACACAAAAGCATAGGGCTGAGCATTCATGTGTTTTCAATGGGTAAAGAGGAAAAAGCCAGTGACAGAAGCTTGTGGCAGAGGCTCATCTCTCCTAAAATTCAAAATATTGGGTGTTCATATATCAACTGCCTTTTATTTTTACCCCGGCATCATCGAAGAGAGTAGGAAAGTCCTCATACATATCAGATGGTCGAAATTAGTCAGTTGAGCCAACTTTCATCTCATGTGTATGGAGGGGTTTACTACCCTCTCCCTACTGACAACACATGTACATTTAGCCAAACTGAGGAGCTTGCATGTGCATAAGAGGGTTATTAGGAATATCTGTTAATGAATGAGCGTTAGGAGGACAGACATCTGTTTTGTAAGTGTGCCATTGACAACTATTATGGGCTGGTGAATTAAAATGGGGGGAGACACACTGGGGCTCTTGTAAATTGTGCAGAAGGCAGAAAACAATTTGCTGTACATTTCAGAACATATAATAAGTGTGAAAAGGAAACATAGGTGTGAAGAGGAAGCCATAAAACAATTAAAAGAGTCACTAGACTTTATTTGGGTGTAACATGTGAAAGTCTGTAGTAAAACCACCATCCATTGGATTGCAGGACTTTTTTGACTTCAGCCTGATGTGTTACTCATTCTCATGACTGTAAAGTAACCAGCCCTAGTTCATTGTCTACTTGTCATTATAACATGGCCATTATTCCAGCCATATATTACACTTAACCAGTAGCTTCAGTAAAAACATGAGCAGTAAACCATGAAAACTTTTTTTTTTTTTAAATAAAGGGTGTTCATGTCTGTCTTTGCATAAAAAGAATTAACACTGGTTTGTGATACTCTTGAAATGTGGCCTGTATAAATGAACAGGAACAGATGTTGAGTTTCTGGGTCAGTGGAACATACCCTCTTAGAATAAGTTCTCTTTCAGCAAGCAGTCACAAAGCTGGTTTTGTAACTATACAACATTGTTATTCATGGATAGAGAATGAACTTTTTCAATAAGTTCCAGCCAGAGATTTTCAGACATCTGGCTCATAGGGTGGCACAGTTAAATAACAACATTAATAGTAATATGGACTGAAAACCCTAGGTCTGTGTTTTCTTATGACATTACGGGCTTTGGATGAAATTTAATGTTATCCAGTCTCTCCGCTAGCTTTTGGGAAGAGAAGTGATAGATCACAGTCTCGTGTCTAGAAGAAATATCGGAAATGAGACAATTGGAAAAAAAATAATGCATGCAATAAAAAGACATCTAACAGTGCACTGGGCATCATTGAGGACATTTGTTTCTTATTAGATCTGTGGGAAGTCACAAGTGCAAAGTGTCTCTTTAGTAAGGTGGCATCAGGGGAACGTGGGAAACTTGAGGAAGAATTTCTATGTGATTCCAAAGATGAATACTGAGAAGTTCTGTCTTGTTTTGTGTTTCCTTCCCTATTTTAAATGGAATCTGTCAGAAAGATTTCACCTCCCAAACTATTTGTAGTTGGGTTTCTTTGCAGTTGTTTGGAAGTGCCCTGAATGTACTTACTTTGGTCTTATATAGGTGTTTAAATGGCACATGGCACATACCCAGGTCCTAAAGATGCCTGCTATATAAGAAGACACTAGTAACATAAATGGCACATGATAGGTGGGGGCCCTGCTAGAATGAATCTCCATTGTGGATGAGGAGATTTACATTCATACCAGTTATAAATGTTAAAGAGGTTGTCCACTACTTTAACGCTGAATGTCTGATCGGAGGGGGTGCGACAACCAACACCCCTGCTGATCAGCTGTTCTCAGTACCAGCAGCTGCTGGAAGAGTTCAGTTACGGAGCTGCTCCATGTACTGATTGTGGCCATGGCCGGGTACTGTATAATCGCCTCCTATTGATTTGAATAGGGTGCAGATGTGCAGCTGTGGCGACTATTGGTAGATGGAGCGCTTCTGGCAGTCGGCGACACCAAGAATAGCTGATTGGCGGTAGTGCCGGGTGTCGCAACCCCACCTATCAGACACTGATCACCTATCCTAAATGATAAGTACTTATAGTACTGGACAACCTCCTTAAACTTGAGGATAAAAAGTGGAAGCACCTCGAATTTCGCATTACCATTTAGTTTTACTCACACAAGAGTAAAATGGGAAGTGAAAAGTCCAAGGTAAGCTGAATGGATTTTAAACATGAAGCTTTGGAGGGTAAGTTTGATATTTTTCACTGCATCAGTATATTAAAAAAACATTGAAAAATACAGTCGAGACAACACAATATTTTAGCTGTAATGCCCTCTCTCTTCAGACACCACATTCTGGTCATCTCAATGTCACATTTCTAGGTTTCTTTTACCTTCAACATTGTTCAATCTTTGCACAAGTCCAGCAGATTGCCATCATGGTAGTCAGCGAATTACAGTGAATCACTAAGGTACTGACATTCATCATGTATTTGGGATAACATATTACTTGACTACTTTCAGTTACGCTGGCATGTAGTTTTCATTTTGTACACGGCAATTTTGATAAAGACTCCAATTGTTCGCTAAACAACTTTAATCCAATATTGAAATATGCCAGCAAAAACCTTCAAAAGATGCAACTCACTACACAACCAACAGATAGATGGCCACATATAGACACATAGCAAAACATTTCCCGACAGAGGGTAACAAAATCATGTTTTTTGTTCAAAGGTGATCATCTTGAGCCAAACACCTCAAGGTATACATGTGGGTTTCGGCATTAGCCTTCATCAGGGGCGCATGACAAAGCCCCGATGAAGCCTAACGCCAAAATGCGAGTCGGGACCAGCCATTCCAGCAGGAGGAGATGATGAATTCAGGTTTGGGCACTTATATGTTTTGTGTACTACCTTGGTCAAATATTTATTGCCCACCTTGGTCATATTGTCACTATCCACATATTCATTGTTATATTCAGCTTTTCATCTGTGTATATTATGAAGTTTATTATGAACCCTATTATGAATCTATTCCTATTCTATGACTGCTAGCCTATACATCCCATCTCCTCCTGCTGTTTTCTGTTGCCCTCTGTGTGTACTCATTGTGCCTTTTTTAACTTTCTATGAAATTTGTGAATTAACAAAGATTTAATATATTTTCTTAAACATTTTTGTGGTTATACTTCTCTTGTGAATTGGCTATTAACATCTCAAAGTATGTTGATTAAAGAGGAAAGGTGAAGAACGGTACGATACAACACATCTTACATGGAAACAAACACCCACATGCATCACATACACTACAATAAGAATTTAATTCAAACCTATTTTGCGCACCCCTCTTCATGAATAAGGAGCGTTAGATGAACGGCGTACACAAACCACAAATCCTATTGCTGGAGTAAGATTAGTGGCATAGCATAAATTTGACAAGGAATGGCTGCCATGCCCTTGTCTTGCCCAATCTCTATCCATTTTGTTGGAGCTGGGAGAAACTGGCGTGAAAACCGAAAAAGTGTGAAAATTTTGGCGCAACTCTGAGTACGTTTATGCCAGAAGAATTCTGACATGAAAGCTTTGATTAATTGGGCCCTATACGTACACAGGCATTCTCGTTTAGAAACTATGGGAATGAGTCATCAAGATCGGCAATTGTCTCACCACATTTTTGGAGCGGATGCTGAAGGCTCAGCACAAATCTTATTCCAGTCCCTGCTGGAGTAAGATTTGTGGTATTACAAGTGCCACTGCTCATCACGAATTTGACGAGCTGGGGTCGTCACACCGCCATTGCGCCCCAGCTTTGGCCACTTTGTTAGATCTTGGGCAAGAATGACGTGAAACCACCAGAAGTCATTTTTTTTTGCTCAATCTTGCGTTGCACAAAAAAATGCAACGGTTCAAAGATTTTTTTCATCAGATATCCGGCAAGATAACTTTGATGAATCGCCCGAATGCTCTTAGAGGCGAGTACACCTTTATGCTCACCAAGCCTGACAAAGCAATATCATACACGGTCACTTATGGTAGGATGCTATTCTTCCTAACATAGATGTATTTTTTTTCCTTTCTGTGTGTACAATAAATATTCTATCTACTGAATAAAACAGGATTTGTGATTTTGAATAGTTATGTCTAATCCTGTATATAAAGAGTTAAATATGTTTCATTTCGGCCGAGACATTGATTTCTTTATACCCTATTGGAGATGTTCACTAGCAGCCTTTTGATCGCAATCTGTGCATAGCATTACATCAGATTTATTTACGGGATTGGGTTTCCATTGAATAAACTTGGTTATCGTTTCTCTTGTGACTACTTTGTGCCCAATCGAAATGAATAAAACATGCGCATAGAAAAAGGATCTGCCTGGTAAACATTAATAATCACAAATCAAACACAAGATGTCTCCCTTAAAGTTTTCATAGAATTTATTCAGCGCGGTAAAAGGTGATAAGGGAAAACCTCACCTATAACACAAACAAAAGAAATGAAGCGACAGTCAACTGGAACGATGCTCCAAATATGCGCGGCAAATCCAGACAAGCAAACAACAGTCTGACTGGATGGAACAAGCAGCTCGTAATCTGAAGCTCTTCATGGCTTCACTTTGATATCTGACCTTTACAGACACATCTGAGCTTTGAAACAAGTGTGTGTGAAAACATTTTAGTGATAATCATCCCAGTGTGTGAGGTGAGAAAGCCTGCCCGGCTAAAAATAGGCCAATTATGTCTGGATTTATCTCCCGAATTCTGACTAAATCCAGGTACCTAACGGAGGTAATACAGTTGTGTGAAAAAGTGTTTGCCCCTTCCTGATTTCCTATTCTTTTGCATGTTTGTCACACTTAAATGTTTCAGATCACCAAAAAAATGTAAATATTAGACAAAGATAACACAAGTAAACACAACAAGCAGTTTTTAAATGAAGGCCATTATTATTAAGGGAAAAAGAAATCCAAACCTACAGGCCGCTGTGTAATTGCCCCCTAAACCTAACACCTGGTTTGACCACTGTTAGCAGCAACAACTACAATCAAATGTTTGCGATAACTGGCAGGGAGACTTTTACAACGCTCTGGAGGAATTTTATCCCACTCGTCTTTGCAGAATTGTTGTAATTCAGTGACATTGGAGGGTTTCCAAGCATCAACCGCCTTTTTAAGGTCATGTCACAGCATCTCAATTGGATTAAGGTGAGGAGTTTGACTAGGCCACTCCAAAGTCTTAATTTTGTTTTTCTTAAACCATTCAGAGGTGGACTTGCTGGTGTGTTTTGGATCATTGTCCTAATGCATATACCAAGTGCACTTCAGCTTGAGGTCATGAACAGATGGCCGGACATTCTCTTTCATGATTTTTTGGTAGACATCAGAATTCATGGTTTCATTTACCACAGCAAGTCTTCCATGTGCTGAAGCAGCAAAACAGTCCCATACCATCACACTACCACCACATTTTACTGTTGGTATGATGTTCCTTTTCTGAAATGATGTGTTACTTCTACACCAGATGAAATGGGACATGCACCTTTCAAAAAGTTCAACTTTTGTCTCGTCAGTCCACAGAGTATTCTCCCAGAAGTCTTGGGGATCATCAAGAGGTTTTCTGGCAAAACTGAGTTGAGTTTTTATGTTCTTATGGCTCAGCAGTGGTTTTCCTCTTGGAACTCTGCCATGCAGGCCATTTTTTCCAAGACTCTTTGTCATGGTGGAGTCATGAACACTGACCTTAACTAAGGCAAGTGAGGCCTGCAGTTCTTTGGAAGTTGTTGTGGGGTCTTTTGTGACCTCTTGAATGAGTCATCACTGTGCTCTTGGAGTAATTTTGATCAGCTGGCCGCTGCTGGCAAGGTTCACCACTGTTCCATGCTTTCGCCATTTGTCAATAATGGCTCTAATTGTGGTTCGCTGGAATCCCAAAGCTTTAGAAATGGCTTTATAATCTTTTCCAGATGGATAGATCTCAATTACTTTGTTTCTCATTTGCTCCAGAATCTCTTTGGATCGGGGCATGATGTCTAGCTTTTGATGGTCTTTTAGTCTACTTCACTTTGTCAGGCAGGTCCTATTTAAGTGGTTTCTTCAATGAGAATAGGTTGTGGCAGTAATCAAGCCTGGGTGTAGCTAGGGAATTTGAACTAAGCTTCCCAAAGATGTGATAAACCATAGTTCATTTATCTTTTAAGGATGAGATGTCAATCACTTTTTTACTCAGGGCCTGTAGGTTTGGATTTCAAAACTGCATTTTGTGTTTACTTGTATCTTTTTCTAATATTTACATTTGTTTGGTGATCTGAAACATTTATGTGTGACGAAACATGCAAAACAATAGGAAATCAGGAAGGGGCAAACACTTTTTCACACAACTGTAGACCTTGGAGAGAAAGTCCTGCTCATTTATCCGTCAATCTGTCTACTGTCCAAACCAGGGGTGGGGAACCTCAGGCTCACGGCAATGACCCTTTATCCGACCCCTGGGCAGATTCCCAGAGACCGCAGTTCTTGGGCCGGCAGCAGTATTTTGAAGGCAGCCGCCCCATTCATTTCTCCTTGGTATGTGAGCAAGCGCTCAGTGTTAACTGCTGAATGCTGAGGCACATGCAATGATAAATTAGGTCCTGACACTGGTGTTAACGTCAGAACGTACTTTGTGGGCGGACTTAGCACGGAGAAGCAGATTAAACATTTTACTAAGCTAAGTTGCTTTAACACATCATAAATGGAGAAATGCTAACAAATGGCTACTAGACAATATTAAAGAAAAGATAGTAAGAAAGTAAGCACCACTCAAGGCAGAGTCTAATGAAACTCAAAATATTACCCTTGGATGTGTAGGATGGTATGAATGTTATAAACCCATTCCTTACAGACCAAATATTTTCTCTGTGCCAGGGCATCATAACTGCAGAATGTAAAAACAATGGTGATAGTTGTGGTTCTGCGCCAACAAATATCAATATACAGCAGTAGGTGAGCTTCCAGCACACGTCCGTTTTGAAGTCCAATTTTTAAAATGAAGATGCTTTACAATCTAGTTCCTCGTGATAAGAACATTGCTGTAGACAGTAGGACAGCAATAAACTAGAAACAGCAATTTTATTACAATTTATACCGTCTTGGAATCGTGTTAGCTGTCGCCCAGCATATGGTAATATAGCTCTGCCGTATTTTGATTTGTTGCAGTTCTACAAGAAATATGTGATAAATCCTCTTTATGTTTCTCCCGTAGTCAAGGCTTCTCCACTTCACTCTGAAATTAATTGCACTTGTGGGACAACAGCAATCAATTCTGACCACAAAAAGGATTGGCACGATTCATGGTAAACGCTCTCCCAAACTAAAAGCCTTTCTGTGTTTGTAAACCTTGCTGCATTTGCTTAGACTGAGTGAGCGGTATATTAACTTTGCTCCCTCGGAAAACAATGTTAACCATTGTACTGCCATTTCTGTCCATCTATAATATACACTTGCTACATATACGCTGGATCATAATGTCTGTAGGCACTTTTCTTTTTCTTTACTTAAATACATGTACCGTATTTTGGACTAAAAATCATTTTTGCCATATGGTTTCATTAAAAATCTTGCACCGTTTGGCTTTTATAGGCGCTTTGATTCCCCAAACATGCAACTTTGGTGTGTGGCCATTAATCAGATGAGAGGAAGCAAAGAAAAATCATAGATAAAAATTAGAAACTTCCCATTAAGCCATCAGAATGAGTTCCCTGACAGATTCTTACTTAACCAATCTGGTCATCAATGGGAGAATCCAGTAGAATCCGAACTTCATTTTTTTAGTACCTAATATTTTTGCTCTGATAAATGTAGATAATTTTTACGGACCGTCCTGGAATTTCTTGGTGGTGGCAGCCCTGCCTACAATTAGCTATACAGTATGCTATGGGAATGATTTGGATTTTAAGCAAGATTTTAAAAGTTTAGATGTTTCTGTTCTTTAATATGAAACATTACCTCGCTGGATATACATTTTTTTCAGATAAGGTTTCAATGAATATCCCAAACCCCTTGGCACATGACATTCACTGCCGGACACAGTGCAATCAATACTGTTTCCAGAACGCTAATCTGTATAAGAGCGTTATAATAGGAGTCATGTGAGGATGAACAGAAGTGAAGGGACATTTACTAAGGACAAGCCACACTCCGCACTGGGGCTAATCCTGCACCTGTGATGTGTTATATGGCAGCTAAGAAGTGAGCTCCCGGCTATACCACTAGAATACATTTCAGCTGCTTTTCTCAGTATTCTCTGTGATTGGAAACTGACAGGTCATTTTATTTAAAGACACATATGTTACCAAGGCATGACATTTATCAAAAGGGGAGCATACAGAGTAAGGCATTATGGTCACAAAAAGGCGGTCATGGCCAGTACAGGAAAGGATAGGCCAGTGAGTATCCAGGAATGATGTTAAATGAATAATAAGAGTCCAGTGTCTGGAGTTGGCAAAGGGGCAAACAACTGCT
>VIAB01001205.1:48093-61349 GCA_009801035.1 Oophaga pumilio | reverse complement strand
TTTTGCAGTGGTCTCTTAATTTTTGCCAGAGCTGTATATATGCCATTGATTATAAGAAGATAATGTTGCAGCATGATCAGCAAACTATCTTAATCTGGCAAACTGATAATCTAGAGAATCATATGTTTGCATTAAAGAGGTATTCATTCCCATCTAAAAAGATCCTGTCCCAATATGTAGTAGGTGTAATAATAGTTTTAACAGATACTTCCAATTAGAAATGTACTATAGTTTTTCTGATTCACTATGTCACTATGCTCATGTGCAGGTATTGCAGGACCTTAGGTATCCATGGATACGACCACTGATATAGTGAGAGTTAGCTACTTGCTAGTGGTCGTAACCATGGATACCTAAGGTCTTGCAATGCCTGCACATGAGGAAAGAGAAACAGAAAAACTGTACTACATTTATATTTGGAGGTATTTGCTAATATTACTATTACACATAGTACATATTGGGATAGGATCTTGGAGATGGGAATACAGAAGTGCAGTATTAAGAGGAACTTCATAGCATTGAACCATTCACTACCATTGCTATGTTTAAAAGGACCTGACTCAATTCGACAGAACTGTGAAAAAACGGCATACAAAATGTTCAGAAGCGAAATGACAACGTAGATGGGTAAAGGTACTCCAGTAGAATGTTCCTGACGAGAACACCCTGTCACATTGATGGATGGAAAATTTAGCAATTTGGGGATTCTCAAAACAAAGTGTAAAAATAGAAAGTATCACCAACATATTAGGGTCCAACCAATAAAGTATGTATACTCCATTAGCGAAATAAGACAGCACCCTTCTTTGGAAAGTGTTCTCCATCTACTAGAAGCAGATGTGCATCTATTCCTCCCTAGAGATCAAACCCACTTCTCTCCATTAATAACATTTTTATTTACTGCAGCATACTGATTTCCCCAGCACATGGAGTACAAGCAAGAGATGAACTTCTTCTACACAGATCTCCATCCTCATTATGGATGCAGGGGCGCCACACAGCACAATACATTGAATAGAGAAGGTGAATGATGAGTCCTGTCCGGCTCTATGCAGTGCTAGAAAAGGAACATGATTGATTGGAATTTGTGATTTAAATGAGCTTAAAGCGTCGGCTTAAGAGGAGAATTTACAATGTAGATGGAGATTGGAGAGATTCACAGAACTACAAGAAATCGTGAAGGTCTTTTCTCTAGTGCTACATTAGCATATGAACTGGATCGTCCTTTACATAAGATATTAATGTACTTGGAGGATTGTAGCTTGTCACAACGTTTATCTATAAATACAACTGTTTACTAGACTCGCACAATAAGATAATAATAATAACAATAATAATAACCCTAGTAACAATATCGATGGACTTCCATTATATTACCAGCTCAGAGAGAGCACATCATCGATTTCTCCAATATAACTAAATATTGAATGTTAACTCTTTGTATAAGCTAGCCAGGCTAATAATGGTAACATTTACGATACTGAAATCATAACAATTGATAAAGTGCACACACAGGTTAGACTTTTCTAACAATGCTCCCCATCCTATAGCTGGACAGGGCATGCAGAAGAAGTTCACTTTTAATTGCAATGTAAGTGCCAGTGTTGGCCACACATTAGATGTAGTAATCTACAGACAATCTTATGGATATGGAGGCTTCCCGATGACTGCCCCCTGACAGCAGATGATGGCAAAGGAAAAGAGGATTGGAAATATTGGATTTCAACAAGCTTCATTTTTTTTGTTCTGCTGGGAGATAATCTGCTGTCGGAAAATTGATACGCTGAAATAAAACATGCACGATGATAGAGTGATGCATGCAATTGTAAGTGAAGAAGACAGCTATGAATCAAAATGCTGCTTAACTTACTTGGCCCAGTTAAAGTGGTTGTTCCACGATGATCAACTACATAATGGACCTCAGACCTCCAGCAATGACTAGAGTGTAGGTACTCAACCAAATATTCCTCCTCCCTGCACAACTACATGCTAGACTGCTGCTTCATCCAAACTCCTTATGGTCATGCGATAAGTAGGACCCTGGGAGGAACAATCTGGTGATCAGTGGGGCTTACAGTAGGGACCACCAACAATCAGTCATTTATCCAGGCAAACCTTTAATCATCTCCAAAACTGGATCTCAATATTGAGTCCAAAGCTATGTATTCCAGGAACATATGGAACATACGTAGGTCTGGCCAAGGTTTTTCTACAAATATGCATATTATATACTGTCTATCAAACTATATACCGTATGTTTGGTCCACATATATATATTATTGGCCAAAGTAAAATGAGTAACGGTGAGGACTGTAGACGCAGTAGTCGATCAAGGAAACTTGGAAACAAGGCCTAGTGACTGCACTACGTACAAAAACATAGGAACTGGGGTGCAGTAATATGGCAGCAGGCGCTCTTAGCTTATGAGTCAAAATGTGAACTATTTAGCTGTAATAGGGGAAATTTGTTTGCCAAAGGGGATGGAGAGAGGTACAATAATGAGTGTCTGCAGGAAATAATGAAGAACAGTGGAGATTCTTTGAAAGTTTGGGGCAGCATGTCCTGTCTCCTATGTAACGAAGAACTTGGAGGCCTGGAAGTAATGATATGACCCCCACAAAGCCCTGATCTCAACATCATCAAGTCTGTGATGGATTAAATGAAGAATTGAAGAGACAAAAGGATTTTTGGATCCCTACATCCACAGCAGATCTGTGGTTAGTTCTCCAAGATGTTTGGAACAACCTCTCTGCCAAATTCCTTCAAAAACTATGTGCAAGTGTCTTAAAAGAATTGATAGTTCTTTTGAAGAATATAGGTTTGATCTAGATTTCTACTTTTTTTCATTCACTTTGGATTTTTATTTTTGTCAATTAATCATTAACACTTTTTTTTTTTTTTTAAGGATTCTTACTTTGCAGCATTTTTTCACACCTGCCTATAACTCTTGCACAGTATCGTATGTACAATCCAAACATACGTCCCATAAGACCCAACACATGCATATTATACTATAATTAGGTAGGTGTGGTTATAATACAATTAATAAACGTACAATCCACAAAAACCTTACATCCAGGATATGATACATAAATCTGACCTATGATTCATTTTAGTGATCTCATAGTGAAATATAACACAAAATAATACTCCCTAGATGAAATGTAATATTTTTTTTTCCCAGAAACAAAAGTAGTAGGATTTTATTTGAATTCTATAATCTAAAAATAAACATGCATTCCCAGTCTTAGAAATCCCCAGCTAAAATTAACTTACAGGAAAAAAAAATCTTTGAAATATTTGGTTTACCAGATATAAAAGGACAATAATACACTTTTATATTAAAAGTGTACTAGCAAAAATTAATGCCATGCAGCCTAAATTCCTATATCATGTTTTTTTGGGGGAAAAACATCTTACTGGGTTACAAAATAAACTGACCTACATTACAGCTTTCTTTCTTTGTCAACTATAAACTGTTATTTCAAAAATTCCTCTGTCAATCATTTGGGCAAAATTCAAAAAACAAATCTAAAAGTCTGGACCCAATTATTGTCAGTGTACTTCTGTACGCTATATACATTATTGACGTTATGCTGTAGACACTAGCATAGGTCATCCATAAATAAGTGCTGCTAATAATCATATATGGAATTTCACGTGACCATTTCATATATTATTTTAAATACTTTATGATTATTTTTATACTTTATGATCATTTTATAAACTTTATATTCACTCTATATACTTTATGATCATTTTATATACTTTAAAAATTATACATAAAATTCTATATTATATAATTAATGATCAAACTTTACACAGTGATGAAGTTTTAATCAATACTTCTGCAGAGAAAATAATAAGATTTGGTAAACTAGTTTCAATGAGGCGATAAACTTTTTTTGCATTGTGTTAATGCTGCACTTTCATAACACAGTGTGTGTTTCAAGGGGTAGATGAGAATGCTTTCCATCTAGGAACCCCGTAGTGTCTGCCGAGACATACTAATTCAAGGGAGAAAAAAAAGAAAAAGAAAAAAGACCTTTACTTTTGAGATAAAGAAGAAACTGACTTGAATTTCTACCATACTAAAGTGTGGCAAATGTTAACAAAAAGCTTGGATAAAGCTTAGAGTGAACTGAATTCTTGCTAATAGTCTTTTTCTGGGTCCGTTGTGACAGTTCTTTCCCAAAACATCAGATAAAAGTGAATTGTGGTGTCATGAGGAAACCGCGTGTGCTGCCGAAAGAACGACTGAAAATTACTTTGTAAAAAAGATACAAATATTCGGCTTTGAGGATTCCTCCGAACACTGTGCGGAGCTTCCGGAGAGGGGTGCCCTAACAATCCAAGGCACAGGGGTTCCTGCTTTTCCCAACTTTTTGTTTGTAACATTGTTGCCTACTAGTCCTGACAGCCAGATACATTGTGAGGACCCTTCTTACCTCTGGTATGTAGAGACAGGAGCATTATCAAGGAAACATGCAGCTGCCAGCTCGGATCTTCAAACCAGCCCATTCCTGGAGCAGAAGAGCTGCGGCAGGGAAGATGGAAGAAAGTCCACGCTCCGGATTTCGATCCTATTCCCAAATCTCCGCGTCTTCAGACAGGTCTGCAGGGAAGAGGAGAATGTGAAAACCAAGCCTGCTACAGGCAGGTCCTGTCACCACATACAGCTCAACCGATCACCTCGTGGGGGCAACACAACAAAGAGGTCCCAAGCCAGACTACATGGCTAAAAACAGAAGCTGTGATTGACTGCCCAGATGAGTCTGTGGACACTTCCTAGCCTTATCTTAACAAAACCTGTTAACCTCTTCACCACTGCACACAGCCCTCCCCCATCACTTGCACCCTGCATATCAAGTTGAAGTTGATTTACTTCTGAGACATCTGAAAAGTAATATCTCCATGAGGATAAACATTGTACCAATTAATACGATGAAAACTTAAAAGCCTATTTCACTAAAAGGCACGAGTACATGTAAACGAGTTACATGCAGTTAACTAATTGCAAAAAATAAAGCGACTGATTAAGACAGGTTGTTTTTATTAGGCTATGTTCACATGGGAAGTCTTTGCAGCGTAGCATTTTTTTTTTCGCTGCATTTTTTTTCCTGCAAAAAAGAAGATGCGTTTTAGAGAACGAGCAAAAAGCTATGAGATTTCAGAAAACTCATGCACAAATATTGCTTTTTTTCATGATTGAATTTGAGAATTACAGCGTCTTTGAAATCTGCAGCACGGAAATTCTTTAAGCGCTTTTGCAGTATTTTTCAAAGGAAGCAATGTGAAAGTGAAAGAATGAAAAAAAAAACCACGACAAAGAGGATTTGCTCCATTTTTGGTGAATAAAACTAATTTTATTAAACATGTACTGTGGACAAATCACACAGCAAAAAAAATGCAGCGAAAAACGCACATGTGAACACAGCCATACAATAAAGAAAGGGCGACATGGTGAGTCACGTGGCATAAAGCTTGTGATGTCACACTACGACATTGCACATAATGATTATTAATGGGGTGGCGTCGCAGCCTGCAATCTACCACATCCACAATGTGTCTGTTACCAAAAATCCAAACCTGTAAGATACTTGGTTTCAGATCGCACATGAAGCCTTTTCTCCTCATAGACTTCAAAGTAACATGTGAATTGTGATCCAGCTGCCTAATATTACAGCCAATTTGCAGCAGTAAAGTGGTCAAGGCAAGAAGGGTGCTTTTGGTCACGCAAATTGCTGACCCCAGCTCTAACCTAAGAGTTTATTCACACATGGCACATTTGTTGCAAAAATTTGTGCGAATAAACAGCTTGAATCATATGACATTTTTTGTGGCAGTTTTTGGTGCAGTTTTCTGAGCCAAAGCAAGGAGTGAATTCAAAAGGAATTAAATATATGAAGAAGAGATCTCTGGGTGCCCCATGATCCCAAGAATAAAAAAAAACCAAAAAGCTACTTTAGCCCTACCTGCCTTCACAGTTTTACTTTTACACAGTGGTGTCTCCAACTACCTACTGGAGGTCAGCTCACATTGTACTTTTGTCCACATTTGTTGGTAGCATCAGGGTTTGCGTATGAACTCCCCTCACAGTCCCCCCGGAAAACGGGATTTGGACATATGCGCCGACGGGGCAATAGACTTTAATGGTGTCAACAGTGAGACTTGTGCTCTGCTGTACATCATTTTCGGGAGTGCACGCCTACTGGAGGCAGACACCCAGATGCCGTCTACTAGAAGTGTGGTGCTCCTGAGGGTCCAGTCACCACAGAAGTACTGCATCTCAGCCAGAGGTGTGGTACTCAGCTCTCGGGTAAGGTGGGGGCACTACCCGGTTCCTGCACACTATCATCCAAGACAACACCTCCCTATAACAGGGGAGCTGGGCGGGTCTATCTCTGGCAGGAGGGGACCAAGTAGAGGGTGTGAGTGCAGAAAGTGAAGAGGAGTTGGTGGCGGGAAGCTGAGAGGAGCAGTGGTGAAGAAAGGAGCTCCTGAGGAAGAAGGGGTCCTAGGGGCCAGGGATGTGAGGAATTCACCCATGGCGCCCGTATCCAGGCCGACCGTAGTCGGACGGAGTGACCAGGTCGCAGTGGGGGACTGGCCCCAGACTAGTGAAGAGACTGTAGGAGTCAGCTAGCAAACCGGAGGCTGTAGTAGCTGTATGTGCGACAGACAAATCCACACACAATTGCTGAAAAGGTAGCCACTTAGGATCAAGGGGACCAGGACGTCGCCCGACAGGATCCGAGGCTGCTGGCTTGGGCACACTGTGTGTGAGGTGCAGGGCAGGAAGGGCGTGAGCCGGCGCAGGGAGAGATGACCGGAGAAGGTACACAAGAAGGGGTCCTGGTAAAGTGTACCCCCAAGCTATCCGAGAGGTAACTGGACCACCGACCCGGAGGACATAGCACCCGGCTGGTGATTGTAACCTAAAGACCGTGAGTAAAGTGTGAAGACTGCACGCTGCTGTGTCCTCAGATTAATTTACCATCGTCAAATTAACCCTATAACTGCCCTGGGGCCTAGCTCTGCCTGTGGAGAGCTGTAACATCTCTGCTGCATCACTAACCGCCCCAGTGGACCTGAATCACAGCGTCGGCCATCAATTGCCGAACACCACGGGTGGCGTCACGACTTAATCTTCTATAAACTTTTCCCCCTCATTTTATTGCACATCCGGAGCCACGGACCGGGTTATTGCCCCCAAATAACTGTCTGACCCGGACCGAGTACCACACGGCCCCAGCGGGCGTCGCAGAAGCTCCGACGGAATCAACCAACGTGGACAACAGCGCAATGTGAAAGCACCCTAAGTGGATAGGGTCAGCTATATTGTCTTTTGCACCTTGTGCAATATCACTGTAATGTAATATACTATCTGATTCTGTATTTTTGGTGCCACTATATTTGTTCAGTTTATAAATATATGTTAAAGGATATGGGCAACTTGGAGGACCTTTTATTGTTTTGTTTTTTTTTATATAAAGGCATGAATTTTGGCTAAAATCATTTGTGCATCGGGTTTAAATATACATTTTGAACCTCTACGTATCACAGCACATAAACAGGCAGTGAGCAGTGAGTTCATTCTGACTGCAGAATTTATAACCTTAAAGGGAACCTGTCACCAGGTTTGGCCGATCTAAGATTCGGCCACCACCTTTTGGGGCTTATCTACAGCATTCTATAAAGCTGTAGATAAGCCACCGATCCGATCTGCAAGAGAAGAAAAATAAGTTTTATTATGCTCACCTGCGCAGCGGTCCGGTCCGATGGGTGTCGCAGGTCCGAGTCTGGCACCTCCCATCTTCTTGTGATGTCGCCCTCCTGCTTGCTTCATGGCTACCCGGCATCGCGCTCCTGCGCAGGCGTACTTATCTGCCCTGTTGAGGGCAGAGGAAAGTACTGCAGTGCGCAGGCACTGGGCCTCTCTGACCTTTCCCGGCGCATGCGCACTGCAGTACTTTCCTCTGCCCTCAACAGGGCAGATAAGTATGCCTGCGCAGGAGCATGATGTCGGGGAGCCATGAAGCAAGCAGGAGGGCGGCGGCGCAAGATGGGAGGCGCCGAACCCGGACATGCGACACCCATCAGACCGCACCGCCCTGCAGGTGAGTATAATAAAAGTTAGATAAGCCCTGAAAGGCGGTGGCCATATCTTACATCGGCCAAAACTTCTGACAGGTTCCCTTTAAGGGTGGGCTACTTGGCGCTAACTGTCACATTAACAAAAACAGTTGTGGAGCTTTTCAAGTAATTATTTTAAAGCTGAAATTATGTTGTAAAAAAAACCCATCAAATTGTTGACAAGTCACAACCAAATCTGTCGCCACATGAAACCGGAAAGTAGGGCGGTGAATACGGGGAGAGGTGCCAAGCAAGACCTGCGACGTCCATTGGACATATGGGGGAATTATAAAAGAAATTTTTGGGGATATCAAGAGGTGGTTGGGGACTTATTGTATATACAGGTTGCTAGACTGCTGGACCTTTAGGGGGCATTAAAGTGGTGGCCGTTGTTTATATTGAAAAAACCCGGTGATAGGTTCCCTTTAAAGTCCAATAAACAATTTCCATCTATTAAGCAACAAAATAGTGTATAGTGAGCACAATATATTATGTATTATTTAGGTCACTTGCAGCATTTTGGATAGTATTTTGCATCAGCAGATGAAAGCCAATACTAGGAGTGAAACTGCACAGATGAAAAGGAGAATAAAAAGATTTTTACTTTTAGGCCAATTCCTGCTTTTGACTTGCAAATGATGCAAAATAGTTACCAAAATACTACTATATGAAAGGCATATACCTTCTGAGCCAGTTCCAGGTGTAACAAGAGGGACTTTGTCATCATGCAGCGTGAATGTCTGAGATGTGCTGCACTGTCCCAGAAGCAACTAGCAAGTGACATTCCTATTGCCATGGGCGCCCCAATAATGCGACCTGGTGTCCTCACGCACATTACCCTATAATAACATCTTCTATAAAGTAAAGCACGTGTCATTTGTTATACTGACTTTTCTTACATCTGTATAATCTCAGAATAAACAAAAGAGTGGCCTCCCCTGATTGTTTTATAGAAGCCATAAAGTGGGGCTGCTAACACAAGCGTGAAAATGTGAGTGGACTGCTAAGTAGCTATAACAGCGGTGTAGATTTTTAGAAAACTTGTGCCTGTGGACACATTTTTCTTTTTGACAAATAGCAAATTGCAGATACCACTAAAGCAATGCTTATTTCTGCACAGATTGCATCTTATTGTTGTTTTTTCAAATCAACCACATATAAATATTAAATCAAATGCTATATAATCAATAAGTCCAACATTCTAAGACACAAAAAAGCGATATAGAAAAGTCTAATCTTATAATAAACAACAAAAGTGATATAGAAAAGTCCAATCTTCGAATAAACAACAAAAGTGATATAGAAAAGTCCAATCTTCTAACAACAAAAGCGACATAGAAACGTCCAAACTTCTAATACACAAGTGATACAGAAAAGTCCAATCTTCTAATAAACAACAAAAATTATATAAAAAAGTAAAATTTCTTAGTAAACAACAACAGTGATATAAAAGTCCCATTTTCTAGTAACTATAGTGATATGAAAGTCCCATTTTGTAATATATTATAGAGCTCCTAGTAAAAACCTTCTAAGTGAATCTACTAGATCTGATCCACTTACTAATTACAATAAAGGGACAATGATTCATTCATGGACACTAGGACATCTCTTTGTTTTCATCATGACAAAGTATACGGGCACACAAATATCAGATGGTAGGTTTCTTCCATCAACTCCAGTCCCCTAAAAATTCTCGCGTTTTCTTGAGCTAGTGGAGTCTATCTTTGGATAAACAGCCCCCTTGCTTGGGCCTCCTCCGGTCACCACTCGTTTGCTGTGATGGGCCATTATAACTCTACGTGCTCCTTTATTTCTATCGTTCTTTTCTCCTGAACAAGTTGCTATGAAGGATCCAGTGTAAAAATCCTTTAAGCTGCCCGATGCATGCGGAAGATTATTTGTGCCCTCGCTTCCAGGGTATGACTGTCACTGTTGATCTGTGTTGAGGCCTAGATTACATGTGATAAGGGCTGACCTTATTTGAGTATTCACACATTATTGCTCTCATAAAGAGCAGGCTGGACACAAAAGTGCTTCAGATGTTCAGCGCATCAATCAAGTGCACAGCATGGAGGCTGCCAAACTTTGCTTCCATTTCGCTCAAAAGAGGAAAACGGGTCCAAGGCAGACTTAATAAAGTTTAAAGCTGTGTCACGGCCCATTGTCTTCCACTAAGTATGCTTTTCTCCAGATTCTGCTGCAGTTACCAAGGGAAACAAAGGCTTTCTTTTTAACAAATTCCAAAGTGGGAAACAAAAGGCTGGTAAGATAATAAAAGGCCAGCTCTGCTGTAGGCTTCATTTGCATGGTTTGATTTGCTAATTTTAGAAAAGGGAAAGACAGGCCAGGGTTTATATCACACTGTGCTGATGTGTGGGAAGGCAGGGGGCCGCTACTGTATTGTAATGGTGCTTGACATCACAGGTGTCAGGGCAAAGAATGGATAATGTGACTTACTGAGGGACTGAAAACACTGCCATCATATAAAGGCCGGTACACTAAAAACTACAGATAATTAGGATACTTTTGTAAGGTAATGAGGAGCCGTTGTCATTGCAAACACTAACAACCATATACACATGGGGGCAGATTTATTATCACAGGACTAAGGCTGTGATTCCACAATCCAGAACCACAGCGCTTTGGACGGAGCGGAAAGTCCGCTCCGCCCAAATCCCCGCCCCCAGTGAACGCGCGGTCAATCCGGATGTGTTCATGGAACACATCCGGAATGACCGCAGCGCTACACAGGCCTGTGTTATTTCCCTTGCGGCGCCGCAGCGTCACCGCAAGGGAATAGGACATGCTGCGGTTTAAAAAGACGCGCCGCATGTCCGTTAACGCAGGTCTGCCGCCTGCGTGTTTTTAAGCATAGTGGAGATGGGATTTCTTGAAATCCCCTCCACTATGCTGTAACATCTGGACGCTGCGTGTTTGACGCTGCACCAGCGTACAGCGTCAAACACGCAGCAATTCCTGAGTGTTTCCTGACCGTGGAAACACACCCTTAATAATGGCATGTGGAAATTTGTGGCGTGCAATAAGCCTACCAAAAGGATGCACAAAGACAAGAACATATGTTCTGGATTTTGGAATGTCTTTACCACCAATCCCCCCTTTCTAAACAGTGTCTGAAACACACAATAAATTGGGCGCCCGGCATGAATTTTCATTCAAACATACATCAGTATTTAATCCATTTTTATCCCATTACGGAATATGAAAAACAACCATTAAAGTTGATATATACTGTAGTGTTTAAATTAAGAGTGTATCCATGTCTGTAGAATGTAAGGTCACAAGGGTAGGGTCCTCTCTAGAGTTGAGCGAACGTGCTCGGATAAGGTGTTATCTGAGCATGCTTGGGTGCTAACCGAGCATCTTCAGCGTGCTCGGATACTATGTTCAAGTCACCGCGGCTGCATATCTCGACTGCATGTTCAACAGCCACAACACATGCAGGGATTGTCTAACAATCAGAAATCCCTGCATGTGTTGCGGCTGTTGAACAGCCAAGAGACATGCAACCGCAGCTACTCGAACATAGTATTCCAGCATGCCGAAGATGCTCCATTAGCACTCAGGCATGCTTAGATAACACCTTATGGGAGCACGTTCGCTCATCACTAGTCCTCTCCTGTCTGTCACTATCAGTTTGTTCATTATAATTTGTGTTTTGTCTGTAACCCTCCTCATGTACAGCACCATGGAATCAACGGTGCTGTAAAAATAAATAATAATAATGTCATCATCAGTATTGCAGATGTAATCCGTTTTTTATAGTAGCTGTGTAAATTCATTCTACATTTGCACACTCCCCATTCACACTGCAGTTTTTCAGGTACCAGTTTTGTCCATGTTTTTCACATACAGAACTCCCAACTATAACAGTCTGTTAGGTTGTACACGTCTGTGTATTTTTGTGAAACCGAGTGGTCCACCTGAAAACACATGTCCGATTTTGATCTGAGTCATGGATTAAACTCGCCAATGAAAGTATATGGGTCCGTGAAAAGCTCGGACAGCACTTGGATGCCATTCGTGCGCTATCCATGTGCTGTCTGTTTTTTTACTGACTGCTCAGAGAACAGTTTTATTTTGCATATGAGAAAAATCGGTGAAACGCTAATGGTAAAAACTGACACTGATCAAGCACTGATGTTAATCTCGAAAACAGTGATGAAAAGTGGTCTTTTTTTGTGTATGAGAAAAATGATTAATGCCTGGATGAGGGCTTACTGACAAATAATACCAATAATATATTGATAAAATATCATCAGTTATACATGCACACTGCGGATCCATATTATGGCTGCTTACTAATACACATGTGAGAAACAGGTCTTGTCATGGCTTACACCCAGCTGTGGCCTCCTACGCATATCTGTGTTTCCAGTAAGCGTGGTATCTGTTTTCTTCACGGATACCACACGTACCCATTATAATCTCTGGTGCTATGCACATGTCTGTGATTTTGCACCGACTGTGTGCCTGTACAGAACACATTGAGAAGTGTCCATTTTTTTCCATCAGGATGGATGACAGGGGCCAATACAACTCTATGGGTCCATTAAAAACACGTACGTCACATGAATTGTATCCGTGTGCCACTGGTATTTAACATTGCAAAGTATATGAGAAGCTTTGTAATTCATTGCTAAGATGAATGCATTTTTTACAGTAAAACATGTGGTTATCAGTAAGTAATACTGCATCCCAAGCGGGGCCACCATCAGGGCATTTCTACTCTTACTGGTGTATGGGGCCCGCTGAGGAGAAGCAAAGAGGAAGGGTCGGACTGGGTGAGATATGCTGTCAGGGTGTCTCACACAGTCCGGGCTTCCCACTTTGCTTCTGCTCACCGTGCTCCACGGCAGGGGCATAACTAGGCAGCTACATTCGGGGCCTGAGCCCTGAATCAAAAGCTTGATGCTCCAAACCTCCTGAGGGCACGGTTCTTCCAGAGCAGCCTGATACAGCATCGCTGCCTTTCCTGACTCCTCTACTGCACCTGGGAGCAAAACACACAGATGTGACTGCTCCTGCATGTGTCTGTGCTCCACGCAGGAGAGCAGCTACACAGGAGCCAGGAGCAGCGGCACTGCTGCACTCACTGCTCT
>VIAB01001204.1:173461-183769 GCA_009801035.1 Oophaga pumilio | reverse complement strand
GGAGCCTTATGCCGAGTCCCTCACCCCGACGCGCGTTTCGTCCTCTTCTCTTCTTCCCAGGATCAAGAGGTCATTGATCCTGGGATATGTTGTAGCCATTCTTCCAACTTAGGGGTAACTGCTCCAAGTGCTCCTATCACCACTGGAATCACTGTTGCCTTCACCTTCCACATCTTCTCTAGTTCTCCTTTGAGGACCTGGTAGTTCTCCAGCTTCTCATACTCCTTCTTTCTGATGTTGCTGTCACTTGACACTGCCACATCTATTATCATTGCTGTCTTTGGATCCTTGTCTACTATCACAATGTCTGGTTGGTTAGCCAACACCTGCTTATCCATCTGGATCATGAAGTCCCACAGGATTTTAGCCCTTTCAGTCTCGACCACTTTTTCTGGGGTCTCCCACCTGGACTTAGGAGGACTTAGCCCATATGCTGTGCACATATTCCTGTATACAATTCCTGCTACTTGGTTGTGGCGTTGTGTTGGATGGTTTCTGAGGTTTCTTTGCATAGTCTGCACCTTGGGTCTTGTCTTGTGTGGTAGATTCCTGCTTCTATGGATCTGGTACTTAGTGCTTGCTCTTGTGCCGCTATGATTAGTGCCTCTGTGCTGTCTCAGAGTCCTGCTTTCTCCAGCCATTGGTAGGATTTCTCCTTGTCAGCCACCTCCATTATCTGTCGATGGTACATCCCATGCAACGGATTGTCTTGCCATGGCGCTTCATGTTCGTGTTCTTCCTTCCAGATCTGTTTTTATTTTTGCCTTAGGCTTTCTCTCTGCATCTCCTCTTTTAGTGCCATTTTTCTGATGTAGTCCTGGATACTCCTTGTTTCATCCGTGATGGTGGATTGGATGCTTATCAAGCCTCGACCGCCCTCCTTTCTGTTGGTATGCAATCTTTGTGTGCTAGACTTAGGGTGGAGACCTCCATTCATTATGAGGAGCTTTCGTGTCTTCACATCTGCAGCTTCCATCTCTTTTTTGGGCCAGCATACTATGCCAGCTGGGTATCTGATAACTGGCAGGGTATATGTATTGATGGCACCGATTTTATTCTTCCCATTGAGCTGGCTCGTCAGGACCTGTCTTAAGGTATGTGCACACATTGTAGATTAGTGTGCGGGTTTTTCTGCACAGATTATCTGCACCTCCTGGCAGAAAACGTGTTGGAAAATGCTTGCGGATTTTGTGCAGAATTGATGAGAGAGAGAGAGATTTGGATGTTGCTGCTTTCCTTGCCTCCTCATCATGGTTACCGTATCCCTCTGGGATGCCGAGGTACTTTTAGCAGGTTATTATAATTCAATTGATTATACAGTATTTATGAGTGTTCCATAAAGGAAAAATTAAACTTATCTTTATTGAGTTGAATAGGTGGCACGCTGTCATTGTATCCTCTACAATTCTATTCTATTAATAGGTATAAATGGATGTGTATATAAAGACCGCAATATCATTGCATATAATTGTTCAGGTCTCTTATGTTGGTTAGTATATAATAAAATCAGTATTGTTGTAACCCACATATCTGAGCTTATATGTGCCTTATGGTTTGATGTGATCCTCAATGATTATTGTTTGAGGCATAAGCACATCTATTAGGAATCACTGGTACTGCAGTGGTTGATATAATGCACTAGCCGCATCAAATAGCTGTAAGTCCACGGCGTGTGCCATCTAACTACAGCTGGCCGCGTGTGAGTGCCACTGCGAGGGTACAGGTGCAATCACGTTGTTAGAGTGATGCACCGAAGTATGCTATTGCCGGCGTGCCATGCTTGGTGGACTGCCAGTCTGTTCCCAGCACGGTCTCACTATAACTAGCAGACAGTCAGTCTGAATGATTACAGTTAGGTCCATATATATTTGGACAGAGACAACATTTATCTAATTTTGGTTCTAGACATTACCACAATGAATTGTAAACAAAACAATTCAGATACAGTTGAAGTTCCAACTTTCAGCTTTCATTTGAGGGTATCCACATTAAAATTGGATGAAGGGGTTCGGAGTTTCAGCTCCTTAACATGTGCCACCCTGTTTTTAAAGGGACCAAAAGTAATTGGACAATTGTTTTGTTTAAAATTCATTGTGATAATGTCTAGAACCAAAATTAGATAAATGTTGTCTCTGTCCAAATATATATGGACCTAACTGTATATCACGCCGCACTATTTGCAGTTCACATGGGCTGCCTCATTATTATACTAAGTCATCACCCAGACATAAACTTCGGGACTTGAAGTCCCTGACATGCGTTTCGCCAGTATACAAGGTTTTTCTAAGTAAGGACAGGGTTGGCCACATCCTCAAAATATTTATACATCCTACCATGATTGACAGGCAGGTCGACCAATCCACACACATAAAAGCCATAAAATTTGATGCAGCTAGTGCATTATATCAACCACTGCTGTACCAGCGATTTCTAATTGATGTACCTATACCTCAAACGATAATTGAGGCCATATCAAAGCCAAAAGACACATACAAGCTCAGATATGTGGGTTACAACAATACTGATATAATGATATACTAATTATAAGGGTTCTTGGTCAGGTCTTCCAGTGGGTCACGACTGCTCTTTACAGCTGTGACCTTTTATACATCTGATAGATGTATAGAAACTTTTTAGTCAATTATAATTTTATTCTTATAGTTATAAAGGTTACATGATGTGTGAAATGCTCTTTGAGTCTGCCGTGCACTAGGCGTCCCCCTTTACTTGGTTGATACCATGCATTTGACCATGCTGGAACATTCATTAAACTATATTTTGGGTGCTTTTCTCTGCTGTATATGTGATTCCAGTCACTACTTTCTGTCTGTTGGATGTTTAGCATTACTATCTTAATTTATGCTTATTCATTATAATCAATAAGCTATATAATTGTAGCTGGCACCTCTATGTACTGTAAACACTTGTATCTTATTGGTATCATTCACGCTTGACTACTGCATCTTCTTTTTATTCATATATGCTTAATTTACTTATCATTACTTCATGCACGCCCTTCTGCATTGTGCCATCCCTTGTGGCCTTTGTCACAGAGGTTGGCACGCTTATGGGAATTGTTGGTGCAATGTACCATTACAATCTCCTCTGCAATCGTTCACTCACAAACCCCTCAGTAGTAGAACTGGAAGTCCCAGCATTGTCTAGTTATTCCTTGATGCAGCAACTCTTGTCACCCTGGAATCCACCTTGGGGCTTCAGGTTCAAATAACTAGGAGTGAGGATGGCAGGATGCTCTTCTTTGGTTGATCAGGAGGCTGTGGACATCTCCTAGTAACTTGGTTGGTGTGCAGATGGGATACCCCTCCTCGCATAGTGAGCTGCTGGGCTGTCAGCACTCTCTCTGGCCCACTGTTCTGTTCTCTCTAATGTTAGGCTCTCAGCAGGCTTCAATTCAGGAGCATACACATCTCTGTGGCCAGTTAGCTCTTTCCTTCTTGCCCAGCTTGCTCAGACAATCATTCTCTCTCTCTGCTACTCCTTTTTCAAGTTGCAAACTGGAGCAAAAGCTGCTGTGAATTGTTGTGCAAGGCAGTACAGCAAAGGGAGCATTAATGTCTGCTACTGTGAAACCCTGTTTGCTCCCATCTGCAACAGTCTCTGTACACCATGCTCCCTTTGCAGAGGTTATAACTTATAACTAAATACACCTCCTAGTTATTCTTAAGACATCTCTGTTTTGAAATGGTGAAGAAACCAAAATGGAAGTTATAAACCAATTGTATGCTTATATACCTGCAATTGAGAAAATTAACTGAAATTCGTAAGTCTTGTGCTGTCTGTCAACTTTGGATATAACCATTGTGCTGTAAGGTTCTAGCAGGAACATGGGATGCAGTGAAGAGCAGGTGGCAGAGCAAGAGTTAACGGGTTTTTTATAACAAGATATTATAACAGCAAATACTCCACGCAGGGAGAGAGAGTGAGGGAGTATGGGGAATATAGTGTATACAGTTATAGAAAGAGAGTATAAGTTCAAATAATGGGTTAACTTATCAGTCTGTCGTTCCCACGATTGCACCGTAAGTGACGCGTGAAGTCTCTGAACTGGTCCCGGAGAAAGGTGAAGCACTGTCTCTTGACGGCGGCAACGTATCCTGGCCTTCCTAGGCGCAGCCTTGTGGTCCTAGAGTGAGACACTGCTCGAAAGGGCATCTGTGGCACCGCGGCTGGAGGACGAAGTCCCGGAGAGCAGGCCGAGGCAACGCTACCTGATACAGCATGCACCGCTTGGTCAGTACTGTGTTGCACGCAAGCAAAAGTCAGCGGAACGGATGGTCTGTGGAGAGTGAGTCAAGCTTCTCCTGCAGCGCACACTGTCTTCCCACCAATAGCCCCGTGCTGGCGCGCTTTTCCCTTTTATCTCAGATCTGCCCCCTACAGTCAGGTGCAAAGGTCTCTTCCAGTCAGAAAGTACTTCCCCCCGGCAACAATGGTGACAGCCCCGATAGTTCCAGCCCTGACATGAGAGAAATACTACTAGCCTGATCCATCTCCCTACATTCCCCCACTCTTTTTGCTCGCCATTCCACGGGCGAGGTTTCTTGTAAAACACGTGACCGTTTTCCCTTTTCTTCAACTGTTTGCTACCAAATGAACTGATCCTGGTCATAACAATTAGGGGTGTTTGCCGGCTGTTTTTCGTTCGGAGTAGTGGAGTCCCCTTGAGTGGTAGAGTCAGGTTGCATAGGAGAGAGTGATGGTGTGTCTGTTCTCACTGGGGCAGATTCTTCAGAGACTCCGGGTCCTTGTCCTGCTTGTCCATCCTTGGGCAGTCGTTCAAAAACCTCTTCTTCTTCCTCCTCCTCTACAACCGGGGGAGCTCTTTTGGGAGTCTCCGGTGCCTCTCCCACTTGAGCAGGGTCTCTTGATAGACAAAGCCAAAGCATATTCTGGTGAACTATCCGAGTAGGAGAGCTTTCTCCTTCAGGTTGAATCTCATACACAGGCCCTTCAGAACTGATTCATCGCTTTATCTGATATGGGTCCTTCTCCCACCAGTTTTCCAGTTTGTCCCGAGGACGTCTTTCTCGTACCTAGACATGGTCTCCGACCTGAAGATCTGTCTCCCGCAGCGGAGTCCTCTCAGCATGCTCCAATTCCTGAAGCCTGGTCTCTACCAGGCGATGCAAAGTCTGCAGACGATGACGATGTTCCCGAACCCAGGTAGACACCCCCTTCCATGGGTAGGCCTCCTCTGGGCCCAACTCCAGCTCGGCAATTCCTTTTCCTGAAGGGCCGAATAGGAGGGTATAGGGAGTATAACCAGTGGTTCGGTGCACTCGATTGTTGTATACCCACACTAATTCTGTTACATACTCAGGCCACTGAGCTTTCTGATCTTCCTCCAAGGTCCTCAACATTTGAATTAACGTCCGGTTGAACCGTTCACAGGCTCCATTTCCCTGAGGGTGATACAGCGTGGTGCGAGACTTCTCATTTTGGTACATGCAATGCAATTCTTCCATCACTTTACCTAAGAAACAGGCTCCCTGGTCAGAATGGAATCGTTTTGGACAACCGTAAACTTGAATGAAATGTTTACAGATGGCATGTACAGCAGATTCCACGGTTTGATCTCGAGTTGGAGTTATGATGGCAGACTTCGTGAAATGATCAACCATTACTAAACAATGGTCATACTCCTGATGGGCCGGCCCGATGGTCAAATAGTCTATCATTAGCAGTTCCAGGGGGGGGGGAAGATATCACAATAGATTGTGTGGGGACTCTTTGTTCCGGAGGTTTTGCCAATTCACATGTCCTGCATAACCTGCAAGTTTCTTCCACTACAGTCTTCAGCCTAGGATGGTAAACAAACCGCTGCAACCACTGAAAACTCTTCTCTTGACCAAAGTGTGCTCCTTATTCGTGTGCCTCGGTGGCTACCTCGAGCAACAGCATTTCTGGGATTATGGTTTGCCAGGTAACAGCTCCTTCTGAAGTTATACTTTTCGATACAGCAATCCATTCGTCATCTGGAGACGCTCCCACTGTCGAAGAATCCGCAGAGTTTCCGGAGACAGAGTATTTTTCTATCCCAGACTGAGAAGTTTTTTTGACATCACCCATTGTCTCAGAAGAGCAAGCTCTCTATCTTCCTGCTGTAACCGGACACACTCATTCCGGGATTGTCCCAAGATGCCTTCCCGAGCCAAAACTTGCACCTGATCCTGCGTAGCCACCACCGTCCTGGTGGGATCTAAGAACCTGGGGATCTCGTCATTTTCTAACTCTTCATCCCTATTCTGCCCAGGTTTAACATGTTTCAATCTGGATAGGGCATCAGCATGAGTGTTCTCGGCTCCTTATTTGTAAGCGATCTTATGCCAAAACTTTGCCATTCTGGCCACCCATCGTTACTCCAGAGTTCCCAGCTTCGCATTCTCCAGATGAGCCAACGGGTTGTTGTCGGTGCGCACTAGTACTTCGGACCTGGACAAGTATTCCGCAAACCTCTCCGTCATAGCCCACACCAACGCCAGCAGCTCTAACTTGAAGGAACTGTAATTGTCTGGATTATGTTTGGAATCATGAAGAGGCTGACTTGCATAAGCGATCACCTTCTCTCTTCCGTCCTTTATCTACAGCAACACAGCCCCAAGTCCATGCAAACTACCGTCAATGTGGAGAATAAACAGTTGAGAAAAGTCAGCATAAGCCAACACAGAAGAATCTGTCAGTGCTTTCTTCAGGTCTTGAAAGGCTTTTTCCTGATGTTCCTCCCAAAGAACAGTCCGATTCTTTGCAGCTGAAGTCACTCCCTTCAGAAGCTCGAGCAGAGATTTCACTATGCGGGCAAAATTCTTCACAAAATAACAGTAGTACCCGGTCAATCCCAGGAATGCCCGAACTTCTTTCGCCGTCTTCGGTGCGGGCCAATCTTGTATCACAGCAATCTTCTCCCGAGATGGTTTCACCCCTTCAGCAGAAACCACATGGCCTAAGTACTCGATCTGAATGCGGAACAAATTACATTTTTGAGGTTTCACCTTTAGTCCGTGTCTTTGAAGGCGACTCAACAGCTGTTCCAGTCTTTGTAGTTGATCCTCAAATGAAGCAGCATATACTATAATGTGGTCTAAATAGATGACCGTGGCTTCGAAATTCAAATCACCTACAGTAGATACTTCTTCATTAGACGTTGAAAAGTTCCAGGAGCATTGGCTAAACAAAACAGCATTCGGTTGAATTCAAATAGGCCCATGAGTAGTATAAAGGCGGTCTTCGGCCGGTCCTGTTCCGACATCTGTACTTGCCAATAGCCGCTGGCGAGGTCCAACGTTAAGAAAAATTTGGCTTTTCCTAGTGCAGACAAGGATTCTTCAATCCAGGCATTGAATTTATGATAATACACACAAAAATGCAGAGTTCCGTCCTTCTTTCGCCCTAGAACTACAGGCCAAGGAACTTTGACTCTCTCTAATGACACCTTTCTGCAACATCTGACTTAGCATACTTTTCACCTCTTGGTACATCTGTGGCGGAATTTGTTGATAACGTTCTCTTATGGACACGGTATTTTCAGTGTGTGATAGCCGTAGTGCAGCCGAAATCGTCCTCATGATGGGCGAATACGTTTCTGTAGTGTCCCAATAGAGCTTGCACCTGCTGCACTTGTTCTGAAGTGACATCGGCTTCAGGAAAATGTCGCAGGAAGTAGGCTTCGGTCATCATAGTCACTTGTGAGCTGGTATCCACCAGGCAACGTACTGCTCGACCATCAAATTCGGCCCAGACTACAGGGCACGTTGAGACTAGATTTTTGGGACTTCCACTGCTCCTCTGTGTCTGTTCTGGCTCCGGGTGGCGTCCCCCAGGCTCAGAGCCTCCTAGTTTAACGGACGACATAGTTGGGATCTAACCCGTCGTAGAGACTCCTGAGCCATATGTCCAATCTTTCCGCAATTAAAGCAAGTGAGGGGTCCATAATTCTTCCACCCTTTGGGGTTCGGTGATTGCGTTCACGGACACCTCTCTGCTCCAGACCTTCCCTACCGGGACCCCCTGCTCCTGTTTACGAGTGTGCGCTTCGCTTCCTATCTCAGAAAAAGTAATGCGAGGGATCACCCGCACGCACTCCCGCAGGGCCTGTTTCGTGAGCACGTCCCGCAAGCCTATCACTAAAAGGTCACGCAGCATTATGTCAGTAGGTCCTATGCCGTCTTTCCTTACAATAGCAGTATGCAACTCTTGCAATGCGTTCATGTACTGAGTCACAGTCTCCCCCTCCCTCTGCATGGAACTAAAGAGATGTGTCCTCAGCTCCCCTAAGTCCGTGGGGTCCCCATGGGTCTCTTCCAAAATTTGGAGCACCTTATTAAAGATGTTCCATTCCCCGGGGGCCATAGCATAACTGAGTCTGTGGCTTCTCCATCTAATGCCATGATAGCCACCTCGGCTTCCAATGCAGGGGTCATGGGATGCATCCTCATCATCCCCTAAGGGTGAGTGCACACGTTGCTGATTCACTTGTGGATTTTTCCGCGCGTATTTTGCTAAATCTGCATGTAAAACGTCCTGCGTTTTACCTGCTGATTTACTGCAGTTTTTGTGCGGATTTCCCCTGCGTTTTTACACCTGCGTATTTCTATAATGGAGCAGGTGTAAAACCGCTGCGGATTCCGCACAAAGAAAAATTTGCAGCATGTGCACAGTGTTTTTTTTTTACATAGGTTATAATGGTACTGTACAACGCAGCAGAAACTACTGCAGATCCGCAGGGCAGAATCCGCAACGTGTGCACAGACCCTCATGCTTTCAGTCCAGCTCTATAACATGGTGTTGTTTCCCGTGAACTTAGGCAAATTGTTCAGTATTGCCCCCAATGAGATACTGGACCTAGGGCCAACCTCAACTGCTTGGTCTGCCGCCTCCGTGCTGTTAGACTGAATCCTGCTGACTACGCCAAATGTAAAGTTCTAGCAGGAACGCGGGATGCAGTGACGAGCAGGAGGCAGAGCAAGAGTTAACAGGTTTTTTATAACAGAATATTATAACAGCAAATACTCCACGCAGGGAGAGAGAGTGAGGGAGTATGGGAATATAGCGTATACAGTTATAGAAAGAGAGAATAAGTTCAAATAATGGGTTAACTTAGTCTGTGGTTTCCGGATGAAGGAGGCTGGAAAATCCCATGATTGTGCCGTGACGCACTGTCTCTTGATGGCAGCGACGTATCCTGGCCTTCATAGGCGTAGCCTTGTGGTCCTAGAGTGAGACACTGCTCGAAAGGGTGTCTGTGGCACCGTGGCTGGAGGACGGAGTCCCGGAAAGCAGGCCAAGGCAACGCTACCTGATACAGCGTGCACCGCTTTGTCAGTACTAAGTGTCGCGCGTAGGCAAAAGTCAGTGGAATGGACCGGTTTGTCCTATGAGCATCAGCTCTTAGTTGTCGTCTCTAAAGATTTGCAGTCGGCCTGCATGTGGGCTGGAAGGGTATATAGCGGGCCTGCTTGCTGGAGTTGGTCTGTGGAGAGTGAGTCAACCTTCTCCTGCAGTGCACACTGTCTTCCCATCAATAGCCCCGTCCTGGCGCGCTTCCTCCCTTTTATCTCAGACCCGCCCCCTACAGTCTGGTGCAAAGGTCTCTTCCAGTCAGAAAGTACTTCCCCCGGCAACAATGGTGACAGCCATGATAGTTCCGGCCCTGACATGAGAGAAATACAACTAGCCCAGTCCATCTCCCTACAGTGCTACAAAAGTTTGCTTGGTATTGCTGCTACATCACAGCGCTATACAAGTGGACAGGATCACATTGTGACTAGTGATGGGTGAGCACTAAAATGCTCGGGTTGAGCAAATTGGAATACTCGGGTACTCGGACAGAACAACGAGCCCAATGTAAGCCTATAGGAGACCCGAACATTTTTACCGCGATCCCCCCCCGGGAGTCCTTTTAAGGTCTAAAAACGTCTGAAAATGAAGGAAACACTGCTCAAATTACACGGGGAAATCATGGGGATCACCCCAGGAAGCATTCCTGACTACTAGTTCACAGCTTTAAACAATGTTGTCAGAGTTTCATGCCACTTTTACCGGTGCACCAAAAAACATACCAAAACGAAGCTAAAACGGATTTTACTGGGAAATATGTTAAGGTACATCCTTTCCAGGTTAATGACTTGTATACAGTATAAGGCAAAATAAATAACCCCAGACCAAAATGTTCTTCCACCACTTGGGCTATGTTCAGACACAGCGTTTTTGAAGCCTTTTTCAACTTTAACATTGCGTTCAACCGAAAAAATGCATTCAATGGGAAATGTCATTGTAACATTTACCAACCCT
>VIAB01001204.1:69079-82135 GCA_009801035.1 Oophaga pumilio | reverse complement strand
AAGTTAACTCTTAGATGTATTCAAATAACTATATTTTAAAACTTTTATATTGCCTATATTATCAAACTCATCCTTTATGAGCCAAAGGCTATGCGTACACTAACAGTGACTGTCTTTAAAGAAAAAATCTGGCACCACAGTTCAGGAAAGTAGGACAGAAATGGATGGCAGTGGGACAAATTGAATGCAAAGGTGTAACGTGCAGGGTAGGTTGGGGTCCCGGTGACTTGGAACAATAAGTCACACTGCCTTGGTTAGAGGATTTAGAATGAGAGCCAGGAATATATTTGCCCTGGGTGAGGTCTGGCTATGGTGCCCCTGAATCTATGTCATTTTTTTTTCATTAAAAACAGGCACAAGTAACAGAATAAGAGCACGTGTAACTAGCCTTATTGTTAACCTGTTTACCCCATGGCAAAATCAAAGTCAGCACACACTATAGGGTTACACTTTTTAGCTGAATATTTTTTATCCTAACTAAGATGTTTCAGATCACAAAAATATATCATGTCAGTAAACAGGTTAAAAGATGAGTAAATATTTGGTCTCAATCAATATGTGCGGCACATAGCTATGCCCCATGCTGTTATGTATAAAGTGTTACATGCATACTATATACAATATATCAAACATACATCCAGCTCCTGACCACCCACTCACGTCTCTGAACCCACAGGATGTGAAGTATGTGCCATAGTGCTCAGCATGCAGAATATAGCTGCTTTTTACTGTCTTCTTTCTAGTCTACCCTGTAATGCCTAACCCATTATACATTACGACCCATTATCTTTCCTCTGCCGTATCTATATGGCATGCTTTACCTTTAATAAACTCTGAAATTGAAAAAATAAACCACTTTCTAACTTTCGTCGTTTCTTTGTAAGCAACCAAGTTTGGACTCCAAATTTCTAAAATCATTGACTTAACTTTTCTGCATCTGTTGTGGTTGTAAATGTTATTTCGCATGAAATATATTATTTAATTCTACAAAGTTTACCTACATAAAGCAATAATCAGCACTTCAAATCTTACAGCTACCATATGGAATCATTGAAGCAATAAATTCCCACAAGTTATAGGTTTTGTTCCAAATCAATAATGTTTTGTGCAGTGTGAAATGTACTGAAATGTTCTGAATAGTGATGAGCGAACGTGTTTGGATAAGGTTATCTGAGCGCGCTCGAGTGCTAACCGAGAGTCTCCAGCGTGCTCGAAAAATATGCTCATGGCACCGTGGCTGCATGTCTCGTTACCTGTTTGATAGGCAATCCCTGCATGTGTTGCGGCTGTCGAACAGCAGCATCTTGCAGCCGCGGGGATATGAACATTTTTTTCGAGCACGCTGGAGACACTCGTCAGCACCCGAGCATGCTCAGATAACACACGCACATTCACTCATCACTAGTTCTTAACTGCCAGAAACTTGTACCGGGCAATAGTATAGTGTGAAGTATAGTACAACTCGTGCTAATGACATTAATATGTCACGTTCCCTGCTCACCAGAAAAATCATTCCCAACAAGTTATAATTACAATAAACCCTGGCCTTATTAGGAGTTTCAGATATCATGTACAAAAATTGCATGAGGAGGATTTATCAGCACAAAATAACTGATCAAACCTAGCGATCGCTGCACCCGTGACATGTCGGAGCAGTTCAGTGCATGTTTCCGCCTACTTGAGTGTCATCATTTGCCCTTTTCTGCCTGCTATAAAATCAGATCTGTCAATGAAGGAAGAAGGGGATTGAAATTGATGCACAACAAAGTGTGGGGAAGGTGATCTTAGCCTTTTGGCCACACCAAGGGTGCAAAGGGCGCCTGTACTTCATTTGTACAGTTATTTTGGGCCGACCTTTTAATGTTATTGCAGTATTATTACTTTGTATGACATAATAACTCTCTGTAATGTTATTTACTTAAAGTGTTGCTGATCTCAAACTCAGAACCAAAAGGAAATGGGGATGGGTGCAGAATATTCCACTATTCCACAGGTCCATTTCATGCATTCGTGCATTTCATGTAACCACCCAACTACAGTAACCTTCTACAGAACTCGTCACTTTTAGCACACATCCACACCACATGGTCACATGCAGATGCATGTAAATTGTTGATGACCTTGGTGTCCACTTTTCCATTATTGTATAGTAGGGATCTACACGTTCTGGGTGGAAACTTGGCCAAAAAGATTATAAAGGAATCATTTTCATGTCTCTGCTACTAGTTTCTTATACCTGGATAAGACTTATTTGTTATTTCCTTTCATTTTCTGGATATGGGCTTAATGAAAAGATCTTACGACCTTTAGTATCAAAAAGTCTATTATATGAATTAAAGTCTTTGAGTAATGGGGCCTCTGGGTTTCTTGAAGTGTCAACTATTTTAACAAACACACTTTCAATGAAAACTTTACTTATGTTAATTTACTAAAATTGAAATCAATTTTCTGTGTTATATCTGCTGTTGGTCAACATTAATGTGCTATATTGGGAAATAGAGCGCACACTACACTAGATTAAGAAACTCTACAGTATGCCATGGTACTGATCGCAACTGATGGCATCCATTCTCAGAGCAGCTAACTGCATTCTTTCTTAGGGCAGGGGTGAATGTTAGTATAAGTGTCCTATTGGACCTCATAACAACCTATAACACTATCAGGGCGGGTATAAAAATGCAATGACCTGACCGGTTACTGTATGCAATAACAACACTGGAGCTGATCTACATAGCGTGATGGAACCAAGTTTTTTTGCACCAGGTGTGGCCCCCATTGATCTGATATTCACTACTTATCTTAATAGCAGGTCATCAATATTGAAATAGTGGAAAGTTCATTAAACAAGTAATGAAAAATGAATATTTCTTTTCTTATAACTTGTTTCTTACAAGCAATAGAAAATTGACAAAATCCTATTCGATTGCATACATTTTTCTATTTTTTGTTTTCTGCTTTGAAGTGATTTAAATTAGAAACCTGACATATTGAAAATGTGTTCCAATATACAGGGAAATTGTCATAAAGCGAAAGGTGACTCAATGTGTATATATATATATATATATATAACACACACACTGCCTGAATGGATCATTTACAAAATTGTTGAGTTAATATTAATTACCATCCCATAGAAGCTGAATATTTGGGCACATTTTGTACCTTCATTAGAGAAAGAAAACATTTCATCTTTTGCAGAGTGTGTATAATGAGATCCACAGGGGTTCTTGCTGCTGTGCATTTTGCTAAGGATTTTTTGTCCCTTGTGAATGTACTCTAAATGTTAAGCGCCACTTTATTAAGTTCTATAAACTCTTCTACAACTCACTTACCAAGACAGAGTTAAGAAGTTCCTTTTGGCTGCACCTAATAATGATCTATTTATAAAATATTTTGCATACAAAGACTTGACGGAGTAAATTAGAAACCCATTCTACTATAATAATTTTTTAAGCTCTAGGTGTTATTCATAAAAGATAAAAAGGATAAGCTCTTTCAAGTAATTGTGCGGTCATTTAGAACCCAAGATTTGTATGAAAATAGGAATTATTCATAAGCCTACAGAACTATATTACCACTTTCCTTGGCCTTTCTATGAGACTCAATTCTATGTTTTTCATTAAACAATGATTCCCATGATATAGAAAATATATATATTAACCTAAATTAAACTACATCATATTAACTTAACAACCAATATATGCAAGTTATTTTGTACCTTTCTTTTATCCTTCAAATTCAAAGGTCTCGTTCTCATGCTTGACTCTAGTTGTTCTTCTTTTGGGTTCATCACATAGTCCCTGATTCATAAAAGTATTTATGCCAGAAAACACGTAACATACTTTTGACATTTTCATGATAATTGTCGTCCAGAGGCCACGGAGAAGATGTGTCGAATTCATTAAGTGGCGTGTGCCTCTTAATGAATATGGTGAATCCTTCTCTAAAACGCCCCCTAATTAAGACTGGCATGTATAAACCATTCTTAATGAACCGGGTTCTTTGTCATAAGGTTCCAACTAAATTAGTCTTTATTGGAAAAAACAGCTCCCTCAACTGACAAGCCATTAATTGGTTGTCTTCTCTTCTTTTGTCATGTCCATTTACAACAACTGCTTTGAGCGGCATTTTAAATAGCAATATTTTCCCTATCCGTTGCTTAAGAAATATTTAGTAATGTTATGACCAGCATTATTGTAATAAGTAGTTCACTATTTCTACCAGGTCTTGTTATTAATTCATTCCAATAAGCGATATTACTTAAGAGAATATGTACTGTACCTAGTTACATCATTGATAAGAAGCTTTTTCTAAAAATATGGAAGACGTTTCAATGAAGGGAGCATGTCTAAATGTGCTCTCTCGTGGAAATACAGCAAAATATAAAATAACAATTTTGAGGTTTATCTTGTTGTAGTGACCTCTTAATCACAACGCATTAATGTGTACGGGTACAACGGGAACATGAAGATGAAACGCTAATCTCACTTCTGACATCCAGCGTAAGAAAATGTCTATCACCTGTCAACCTATAAGTATGTCGAATGTTTCTCAGTCCTTACCATTTTTTTTACAAAAAAATAAAACAAAAACATAAAACATATGAAATACATTCTTTAACAATTCACCTAATGGAGATGGATGTATTTACTGTGTAACTGTCAAAGTGATTGTATATATCAATATTATGTACGCATCATTTTGGAAGACTAATATGTCACATGTTTCCTTCATCTTACTTAAGAAAACAATACAAAATTGCAGAGAACACGTAAAAGAGTGAGGCATAGAGCCAAACTATGCTTTTGAAGTTGACCCAAAGAAACTTCAAAAACGTGTACTGAAACTTGTTTCCCGATGACACTTCTTTATGTGTTCGTTAAGTCTTGGCTGCTGTGTTGTAGGGAGAGCCGGTGAGTTAGCAGAAGGTGCTTATAGTCTGCATAGCAGTGTGTGAAGGGATACGGGGAAAAGATGTGTAGAAAGGGCTCATTACTTCTTGGAGCCCAATGCAAGGTCCACCTCCTCTTCTGGCTTGAGTGGATGCCACTGAGCAATGGGACGTCGTGGATTGGCCAGCATGTCAGACCAATGACGAAGCTCAGTTCCTGAGGCGCTGCATCCAACAAAGATCTTTCCAATTGCTTCATTCTTACCTAGCTTGTCGTAGTCCAAAACAGTAATCACAACTTGCACTTTCTGTGAAGAATAGGAAAAAAGAAAAAAACACACAGGAAAGGAATAAATGTATCAGCAAAATAATATAAATAAATAAATTATGCAGTTTTACACATTTATTGTTCTTCCAGATAGATAGTTAGGCTGATTACATTTTTTTTACTGCACATACATCACCTAAACAGTTCTAGCAACAGTCATAATAAGGCCACCACCCCATGGTTAGATATTACAGAAGTTTGAGTATTGCCTGCATACCCTCAGCAGAGGGACTTCTGGCACACCTAAAAGGGAAAAGCATAGATACATGTTCCATTACGATTGCCAAGCTAATATAAGGTCTTTTTAATGTTTTACTACTTGTGCAAAAAACAATTAAAATAACTTTTTTGTCACTATATTTTAAAAGCCCAAACTTTAACAAGGTTTTCTAATAATGTAATAAAATGACCTCATAGTGTAATTCAAACAGCAGCCCATCCATGACATGTGTCCAGGTGGACTGCAATCTGAAGAAACACAGCTCCCGAGACCTGTATCTCAAATGACAGTAGAGCTGTATACTAAACAGCAGACATACTGGTAACCTGCCGGAGACGGGCTGTGACAGAAGAAGAAATAAATCTTCTCCTCAGCTGACTGAGGATGGAGACTTTCGCTCAGTCAGTTGAAAGGTATGTGTGCTTACAATACAGTTCCTTTGTCAGTTGAGACACAGTTCTTGTGAGCTGTCCACAGACGTGCCATTTAAATTAAGCAACGTAGCCCATTTTACACATTCTTGGAGAATCCCATTAATATTTTATATTTCAGAGTTATTTTTGGCAGAACAACCTCTAGTATTAATTCCGGTTTTACAGTGCAGAATAAATAAATAATTTTATAGTTTGAGCAATTTACAATGGATAAAAGGAGTATTTAGTCCGTTTTTTTATACTTTTTACCATTTCATTAAGCTATGTTTTACTTGTTTTTCATAAATAAGGGACTTTGATCCCAACTGATAGCCCAGGTGTCAATCACTGTGGTGATGGCACAGGTAAAGATTCTGCAGCCGTCCAAACACAATCATGTACATTTATTATAATTCCTTAAAAAGAACCTTTCACTAATTCTGGAACAATTTTTCCTTTTCTTATGTGCTCCTATGTTGGTGCAAATTTCCCTTTAATAAACAGGGGGTACACCACAAAACTTCTATTGGTTTTTGCGTTTGCCTCTCTGGCGCTGGAATATCAAAACTCTGAAGTTGTGTGGTATACGCCTAATTGGTTAAAGGAAAAATTGCTACTATTTTTACTATTTATACCGGGGAACCTAACTGTGGTAAGTAGGAGCACAGAAGAACAACTCTTCTAGAATCAGTGGAGCAGCTCCAATAGGAGGAGGTACTCAATTTTAAAGGTCTTTAAATTAAGACATTTTATAATTTACACATGTAATTTTGCTCTAAGGGAGTAAGGACCTTATTTAAGCCATATTTTTACATGGACATGACAGAAAAATATGTTTTATGACTTTTCACAATACATGTGAAAAAATAATAAAGCTCCAAAATTATTTTTTTTGGCAGTAATGACTAATTAGTTGTAAAATCATTTATTAGAAATATGCCAGACTTTGGAAAGCACTGAAATAAATATAAAATGTGTCCCAGCAGAACTGTGTTTTTTCAGTTCTACTGTCTATAGGTGTCTAACTTATTTTCCTCTTGCTTTATGGTGCAGGTGAACTATGAAACAACTTTTTAATGGATCCATTTGACTTCCTGCGGATGCCTATTAGTTTTACCTCTTTAAGCGCTCTTTGGAGGTGCGGTGTATTAAAATAAATCTCACGTATTAACTCTGTAGATGTGCTTCTAAGACAGTTTTTCTTTACTTTGATTTGCCATCAACTCTTTACAACTGTTCTCTAGAATTCAGATGCTTCTCACAAAATTAGAATACCATCAAAAAGTTAATTTCAGTTCTTAAATCCAAAAAATTAAACTCATATTATATAGAGTCGTTACAAACAGAGTGATCTATTTCAAGTGTTTATTTCTGTTAATGCTGATGATCATGGCTTACAGCCAATGAAAACCCAGAAATCATTTTTTCAGTAAGTTAGAATAATTAACAAAAACACGTGCAAAGGCTTCCTAAGCATGTAAAAAGGTCCCATAGTCTGTTTCAGTAGACTCCACAATCATGGGGAAGACTGCTGACTTGACAGATGTCCAGAAGGCAGTCATTGACATACTCCACAAGGAAAGTAAATTTTGCATTTCATTTGGAAATCAAGGTCCCAGAGTCTGGTGGAGGAGTGGAGAGGCACACAATCCAAGCTGCTTGAGGTCTAGTGTGAAATTTCCCAAATCAGTAATGGTTTGGGGAACCATGTCATCTGCTGGTGTAGGTCCACTGTGTTTTATCAAGATCAAAGTCAGCGTAGCCATCAACTAGGAAATTTTAGAGTACTTCATGCTTCCCTCTGCCAACAAGCTTTTCGGAGATGGAAATTTCATTTTCCAGCAGGATTGGCACCTGTCCACACTGCCATAAGTACCAATACCTGGTTTAAAAACAACAGTATCACTGTGCAAAATTGGCCAGAAAACTCACCTGAGCTATGGGTATTGTCAAGAGGAAGATGAGAGACACCAGACCTAACAATGCAGAGGAGCTGAAGGCAGCTATCAAAGCAACCTAGACTTCCATAACACCTCAGCAGTGCCACAGGCTGATCGCCTCCATTCCACGCCGCATTTATGCAGTAATTGATGCAGAAGGAGCCCCGACCAAGTACTGAGTGCATTTACTGAACATACATTTCAGTAGGACAACATTTCGGATTTTAAAATCATTTTACAAGCTGGTGTTATAAAGTATTCTAATTTACTGAGATGATGACTTTTGGGTTTTCATTGGCTGTAAGCCATAATCATCAACATTAACTGAAATAAACAATTGAAATATATCACTCTGCAATGACTCTATATAATACAGCTCTGGTAAAAATTAAGAGACCACTTTCAAATATTCAGTTTGTCTGATTTTTCTCTTTATAGGTATATTTTTGAGTAAAATGTAAATTATTCTTTTAGTCTATAAACTACTGGCAACATGTCACTGAATTTCCGAGCAATACATTTTGTATTTTTTTCTGACAAAGAAAAATGGTCAAAATTTAAAAAAACCCAGTGCTTTCAGATTTCAGACCTCAAATAATGCAAAGAAAACAAGCTCATAAACATTTAGAAACAACAATACTAATGTTTTAAGTCAGGAAGAGTTCTGCAATCAATATTTTGTGGAATAACCATGGTTTTTTAAAATAGCTTTCATGAGTCTTGGCATGCTTTCCACCAGTCTTTCACACTGCTTCTGGCACAAAAATTTAAGCAGTTCTTCTTTGTTTGATAGATTGTGACTATCCATCATCCTCTTGATTACATTCCAGAGGTTTTCAATGGGGTTCAGGTCTGGAGAATGGGCTGCCCATGACAAGGTTTTGATGTGGTAGTCTATTAATTTTTGCCAGAGCTGTACATGAGTTTCACTTTTTGTATTGAAGAACTGAAATAAATTAACTTTTTGTTGATATGCTAATTTTGTGAAAATCACCTGTATGTGTGATATCTTGCTGACATTATATGGTCATGTTTGTGTGCTACAAGGAAAGTTTGTAACTTATTTTCTGTGATGTATTATCCCTCTGGATTTTCTAATTTAATTTATCACTTTTAGATGTCTAGTCTTGATTCCGCTCCTAAAATGAAAACTGGTAAAATAGACACCATCTGGCATGTTTCCCATGTGTTCAGTAACCACAAGCATTTGTCTCCGACAAAGGATCTGACAGTCAAGAAAATACAAGATTGATGCTGAGAATACTCAAAATCTTATTTGGTCAATCCAGACAGAGGAACAAGAAACTGTCGAGAGGGATAAACATGACTCCACCATAATCAGATGAAGTCCCAGCTACCTCAAATGAGCTGGGAAATGAGAAGAGGAGGGGATTCGTGGAGGCAGCTGAGAAAAAAAATTGGAAAGTTTTGTTTTTATAAATGTATGCTATCAGTCAGGTCTGTCAGGTATGTCTTTTACATGAAAAATAACTGTGCGCAAAAACAGCATGAAAAACTGAATGAGAGTGGCATTAGCCAGAAGAAGCATTGTTTACGCGAAACAGCTGTCGCTTACTTACCTCTTTATGTCTCCTCGTGTGACAAGCACAATGAAGTGATATTTTTGCAGAAAATTTTGTACTGCTTTATCTCAAGCGGAGCACCACTTTATCTGGCAATCCGCTAGTTATGTTTGCCTGAATGCATTCCTGGTGGGTATGTTAGCAGTGCCAATATTTCTGCCTTTTATTTTTTATGACATGAAAAATAATTGAGAATGCCACAATATTTTTTACTGCTTTATTTGGTAGAAAAAACTCTTTGGTGGTAATTATCAAAATGTTTTCACTTGAAAAATGGAGTAAAAAAACTTTGAAAAGCTGCAAAAGTTTTAAGCAAATTGGAGTTGCAAATGATTGTAGCAATTTTTTAGTTTCTAGGACGTAACCTAGAGGCAAATGGATGAACAGTAAACACTCCATGCATCATAAGAGCCCTTATGTGGTGTCATACAAAACACAGCTGTGTGAACGAGGCATTAAATCTGCACTTAAAAAAAAATTGTCTCGTAGATGGATGGAAAAGATGAGGGCATTACCTTAATTTCCATGTTACCAATATTGTATACATATATTAAAATAAACCCTGACAACTTTTATTTTACTTATTTATAAACAAATGTTATCATACCTTCATTTGTTCAAATGGAATCTCAAAACTGAAGGACTCATTGAAGTACGGATTCAAGGTCTTCTTTTTCACTGTAGTTTTCTTCTTTTTGAGTCGTTTCCCATTTTGCATGAGGTGAATCTTAACGTATGGATCTAAAATGGAATAAGAAAAACAAAGGGTATTTTTTATAGATATTTTTTACATATTAAACCTTCTGCTGAGTTATGGGCATACAGTATACATTATAGTTTGATATTCCTCCCCCTCTGTCAGGTGTTAAAAATACTATAGCAGTTTTTCTTACTGGCCATTCTCCTTCTATAGTAGTCTTGCTAGTAGTTTCCTGTGTTTGATTTCATTCTGAATCTGCAGTATCCCTGTTGTGAAAATGTGCAAATAATTTTCCTATTGCTTGCTTATTAGTTTTTCACCAATTTCATTTACCTTGACCTCATGGTACAGTGTTCTGTTAGGCCCAGCCACAAGTAGGGTATAACAGGCAGAGTCAGTGAGAAACTGACAGGTCTCATGCATTGCACTACATGAGTATTGCAATGCATGAGACCAGCTTTCAAAGTAAAAAAATATTAATATCACCACAGTGGGAGTAAGTTAAAAAATAAAAAAGAATTGAATTAATTATGTAAAAAAATATAAACACACACAAAAAAGTGCACAAAAATCACTAAAACCAGTTTCATCACTAAAAATGCAGTGTTTGCGTTAAAACAAAAATAAACAATATACCATACACATAATTGGCATTACTGTATCTAGAAAACTATAAAACCGTCACTTTATTATTCTATATTCCACATAGCGAATATAGTAAAAAAATTTTTTAAAAAACACGCCAAAAATGTTGCTTTTTCATCATACTGACACACAAAAACTTGAATGAAAAGCGATCAAAAAGTTATATGTAAGAAAAATATATGTAAATAAAAACGCCAAATCATCCTGCAAACAAACAATCCTTAACCCTTTCCTGACATTTGTAGTACCCATGTACGTCATGATCAGGAAGGACTTCCCAAACAATGCAGTATACGTATGTCATACTTAGCGCTCGCACACAGGGGGTTGTGTGCTGGTGATCACCGCCGGGTGTCAGCTGATACTGAAAGCCGACACCTGGCTCTCAGTGCCAGGAGCGCTCCCGGCATTTTAACTCCCTAACTGCTGCGATCCGTGAGATTGCAGAATTTAGAGAATAGGCAGAGGGAAAAAAGCCCCTGTGCCCTTGGATTGGAGACACCGCAACATCATCGCAGGGTCCTGATCTTTGCCATGGTGACCCGATGTCGTCATGATGACATCTGGGTCACCAGGCACTAGCAAGTTAGTTAGATTATGTGCAGTATATGATCTAACTAATTTGTGTCTGCGGGGTTGACGGGCTATAAGGTATAGCAATACTCCTTATAACTGCTATCAGAAAAGAATAATAAAAAATGTACAGTTGAAACCAGAAGTTTACATACACTATATAAAAAGACACATATGCATCTTTTACTCAATATCTGACATGAAATCAGAATAAACCTTTCCCATTTTAGGTCAATTAGGTTTACCATAATTATTAATATTTGCTAAATGCCAGAATAATGAGAGAGAGAGAGAGAGAATGTTTTAAAGCATTTTATTACTTACTGCAAAGTCAAAAGTTTACATTTATTTCATTAGTATTTGGTACCATTGCCCCTAAACTGAATGACTTGGGTCAAACGTTTGAGATATCCTTCCACAAGCTTCTCACAATAGTTGGTCGGAATTTGGGCCCATTCCTCCTGACAAGTGTATGTAAACTTTTGACTTTGCAGTAAGTAATAAAAATGCCATATGGCTCATTCAGCAAAAAAAAATAATTACAGCTTTCAGAATATAGCGATGCAAAAACAAATACATTTTTGTAAAATATTGTTTTTAGTGAATAAAAGTAGCAAAGAATGAAAAAAATATATAAATTTGGTATCACTAAAATTGTACTGACCAGAGAACAAATCAGTCTTACCACTTTTACTGCATGGTGAACTGTGCAAAAATAAAAAAAAACAATAACTGTATTGCTGTTTTATGTTCATTCTATATCTGGAATATCTGAATAAAGCGATCAAAAACTGTTATATATCCCAAAATTATATAAAAAAATCTTCAACTCGTTGTGGAAAAAATAAGCCCTCACATAGCTCTGTTCACAAAAAAAAATAAAAAAGTTACAGTTCTCAGAATATGGCAATGAAAAAACTATTTTAAATAAACAGGCATTTTTAGCATATGATAGTAGTAAAACATTTAAAAAAAACATACATTTATATCGCTGTAATTGCAATGATTTGAGGAATAAAGACGTCTTGTCACACAGTGAACCCCGAAAAATAAAAATAAGGACTATTCTTGTACTGCTGTCTATTTGTTCATTCTACCTCCCAAAAGTCAGAACAAGGCATGATTTACATTTATCCTGTGCTCTCTGCTGAGCGCTTACATTGGGGTTTCCATGTAAATCCCCAGAACTGCGATTTAGACAAAACCCTCAATGGAATCACTCAATATAATAAGGCAGGTGGAGTCACTCTGGACTCCGTCTGATCTCTGTTCTGCTGGTGTCCCATCTTTTAAGGACGCAAGTGTGGATGACAACAGTTCTGTGAATGCCTCAAAAGATGAATACCATGGGAACAGATGCCAAACAGAGTGCAAAGTGTCTCCATCTGACTTACTATACTGAGTGGTTCTGCAGGGGGTCTCATGTGAATTACATTTTTGTGGGATTTACCGAGAAACCTTGATGTACGTGAGCAACATAGAACACAAGAATGTGATCCCACTCCTATACTGAAAGCGATCATTAAATGGTTATGAAACCCAAAATGTTAGCAATAAAACTTCTAACTTATCCTGCACAAAACCAGCCCCCACATTACTGGGACAACTGTTGTGAACGTTTTGGAGACGACTTTGGAGCTGAAGCTCCCTCTGGTGGTTGCTGAGGGTATTGAACCCAGCTTGAATACCAAGAGTCCTTCACCCGCAGATAACGAGTGAGTGTCAGGTGGTACTGGCTGGCCTGATATAAGTGAGCTGATCTC
>VIAB01001204.1:31077-43796 GCA_009801035.1 Oophaga pumilio | reverse complement strand
GCATGACAGTTGCTTAGAAATAAAATGCTGTCACACTTGGGCCAGAAGAGTCACCGGCCAGTCCAAGCATTGCCATCGTCGTACTTGTTATACAGCCATCTGACTGCGCATTTTGAAACATGTAACTATTACTTTGACGATGAAGCATAGGTTACTGATTTGACGTCTGATCTTCTTGAGTGTCACACATACAGTAGCTTCAGCAGGGGCACTGATTCTGAAAGCACTGGGGGAACTGGGGCATGGGATAAAAGGTTTGGGACTACCAAACACTGTGCCACTCTAATGGAGACATTCACTATTAATTGTGTTAATTGTTAATGTAACGCACCTCTTCCTTTTCTGCGCTCTGCAAGTCTCTCCATTCTTCTATTGGTTGTCCAAGGTCTACAGTATTCATCGCGACCTTCACCTCACCAATTATGTCATGTTTAGAAAATCGATCAAAGTCATATATGGACATACATAGGGTCTTTCCTCCAAGCTCTTGATATGGAATCTAAGGTGAAATAAAGTTCAAGTTAAATGTAAAAAGTTCATTTCTTCAGGAAATCCTACAGTCTCCAATATCCCTGCTGCCACCTTTCTACCCCCACTCCAAATCTCCACGTTCTGTCCCCTCCATCATTACCCTGTAGAGTGTAAGCCTGCGCCCTCTCTCTAACAGTCTGTCATTGTTAGTGTGTTCATTGTACTTTATATTTGCATATTGTATGCAAAATGTACTGCACCATGGGATTAATGGTGCTTTAAGGATTAATAATAATAATATAGTGAAAATGACATTCTCCTTTGAAGTTTTTGCTTTAAAGGAGTTATCCAGGTTGATTACATATATCTGCAGTTACTTTAAATGACTGCAGATGCTGTAACCCTCATAGTGCGCACAGAGAGAGCTGTCAGGACTCTCTGGTGTTGGTGCTGGTGGTGAGACCAAAAGGTCATGTGAGTGTCAGTGTGCAATGTGTATAATTCTGTCCACATCCCAACCAGACATGTATGACCTCGCACAATTAACTCGTATTGAGCTAGGCAGCGCACGTATAGTCAAAATGTGGTCGAAAGTATGTATATCGCATACTTACAGGTAACATAACCATACCTCTTATCCTTGCCTCTGGCACTGCAAAATCCCCAAGGCATGCGCTGCGCATGATGTGAGGATTCACAAGTTTGCAGTCACATAAATTGATTGCAGACTAAACTTGTACAATCCCTTAAAGCATACGGCCTTAATACCTGAAATCATTTTTAATGCCAGTCCGCAAATCTCTAACTTTCTCATTGGTGCCAATATGCACCATGACTGCTGGGTCCTTTGCGAACTATCACGGTAATCTATCAATACAATCCATGATGTGACGTATTTCAGCGCCAGGAACACACCGATCAATGAACCAGGTCATTGTGATAGAGTTCCCAGTCTGATTACATTAACTTAATCCTTTACTACTAGTACCTGTCTTGCCTGCCCTATGCTCTTACACGAGCAGACAATCCCCCGGCTTTCTTAGGACACGTCCTGCTGCAACTTGCTGTGGTCTATGGGTTTGACTGGCGGCTTCCTATGACCTGCATGCTCATATAGACAACTTAGGAAGGTTGCTTTTACTGACAGATTCCCTTTAAGACAATATTTTCTTTAGATGTATGCTTTGTGTTCTTGGAGTTTTTTTTGTTTTAACAAATATACACTTTCCTCCATACATAACATGATATAAATAATAAACTTTAAGAGAATCTGTTTTTGCCACTTAACTTGAGAACAGCATAATGTAGAAACAGATACCTTGATTTCAGCGATGTGTCATTTACTGGGCTGCTTACTGTAGCTTTGATAAAGTCACTGTTTTATCAGCAGGAGATGATCACTAGAGGACTAGTAAAGCTAATGCAATGTAGTCCGAAATATTCATGAGCTCTGTATAACAATACCCCTACTACTGATTGGCAGCATTCTGTCTATGCACAATGTAAAAGAAGGCTACCAATCAGTGGTGTGAGCGGGGTTATACAGAGGTCAGCATTCATAGAACTGGTAGATCTGCAGCAGAAAAAATTGTGATTTTAGAAAAAAATATAAAATGCAGCTACCAAGCTTGGAGCTGACAAGTTCTCCACACGATCGGGTGCTTTGTGGGTTGGAAATTGACCTCTCCTCTTCCAAGACGACTAGCTTGTCACAATCATGGATATCTAGGTCAGATAGGTCTTCTTAGGGTTCATACCCATTTGCAAGATTGCTTTAAAGAAAGACATCTGGAACTGTTTATAAAATATTACTGATAATCTAAACCCAATAATTTTCCCTCCAGCATGCTATGTGCTAAAGGGGTTAACCAGCCATGATAAGGGACTTGTTTGTTTTGGTGAGTAGGTGAGAGATGGGCGGGACGATTACTCACCATATCTTTGGAGAGGAAAGTCTCCAGACAGTGGCTCCAGGTTGAGCTGAAGACTTTTGGTGTCCTCTGCAGGCGAGTCCCGCCAACATAAGGACTTTTGCTATACTTTATCTTTTCTTTTGTCATTTTGCCACAAAGGCCATGTTTATTTTGTTAAACCCTGCCATGGTTTATGCTGTACTACAATAAACAAGCAGGTGACTTAAGGGTATGCCACACTAAGCGAGATCGCTAATGAGATCACTACTGTGTCACCATTTATGACGCAGTAGCGATCTCGTTAGCGACTTAGCTGTGTGTGACATGTAGCAGCGATGTGGCCCCTGCTGAGATGTCGTTGATCGCTTATGAACGTTCTGAGCCGTTTTTTGGTCGTTGGTGTCCCGCTGGTGAGCCTGAATCGCTGAGTGTGACACCCTTTATGAACGACTTTACCAGCGTCGCAGATGGGACTAGGTTTTCCCAACGACCGCAGAGGTCGTTATACAGATCGCTGATGAGATGTGTTTGGAATCTAACTAGCGATCACTTAGCGATTGCACTAGCGATCTCGCCAGGTCGAGTCATTGTCGTGATCGCTAGTGCAATCGCTAAGTGTGGCATACCCTTTACACAAGAAGCATTCCTGTGTCTACCTTTGCAATCAGCCGGTGTTTCGAATGTGGGCAATAAGTCCATAGCGGCTGTAGACTAACTGCATATCCTGGGTAAAATCTGCCATCCTACACAAGATGTTCGGCAGCAGCTGGCGTAACAGAAAACTAACAAACTGTTGACATAGCAACTTCAACAGCAGAACCACCAGCAGCGACAGCAACAGGAGGCACTAATGTGGCAGATGGAACTCCTCACAGAGGCCTTTTGTGGGAGGTCGGCAGTCCCTTCCCCCACTCCAGGTGATGACTCGTACCTCCGGAAAGCAGTAAGATGAGCCATGCAAAAGATGACCCCGGGGGATGATGGGGAGGCTTTCTTGACTGTTTTGAAAGGGTGGCTGAACGGGAGAAACTTCCGCCAGAGCAGTGGGCAGAGGTGTTGATGTCCTATTTTGTGGGCGAACCTCAAAAGGCATATTATGACTTAGCACTCCAGGATGCCAAAAACATGCCAAATTAAAGACCGAAATTTTGGAACGCCTGGGAGTAACTATGTCCGTTAGAGTTCAGTGAGTCCACTGCTGGGTGTATGCTGGTGACAAACCCCACGCAGATGGTCGACTTGTTGCATGTAGTCCAAAAGTGGTTGCAGCCTGAGACTTCCACTCCTGCCCAGATGGTCGAGCGTGTGGTGATGGACAGATTCATCGACTCCATGCCAAAACAGACCTGGATTGCAAAGGGCGACCCACGGAATGCGGACGACCTGGTTTGCCTAGTAGAGAGGTACCAGTTAGTTGAAAAATTCCTTGGGAAACCAGACATCGCCACTTCCCATACTGGGATAATCAAAGGGAGGCGGGCTCACTATTGAGGGCATCTAAACCCACAAATGGGGGGCATCTCAATTCTCACTGAGGGCTCCCCCAAGGCTGTCATTAAGGACGTGGTCTGTTGACGATGTCACAATCCTGGACACGTAGCCGCCAGTTTGTCATATGTCCCCTGAACCAATGGACTGCTGCCTAGGCAGGCGTTGCTTCTATTACGCCTACCCGGCCTGCGGTGTGGACTGTCAACCAGGCAAGGGGCCGCAGGCATGTACCTTGTCTGTCAATGGGATACTGTTTCTTGGACTTTTGGACTCTGGAAGTCTACTGACCCTAATCAGTGCTACACTGCTCCACCAGTTGATCCCAGATAAGGTTGTGGGTGTCCGCTGCATACACGGAGATGCCAAGGACTATTCTGTGGCCAGAGTAACCATGGGAACAGACTGTGATACTAAGTCCAATAAGGTTGGGGTGGTAAATGACTTTTTTTTTTTGGTAAATGAGATTTTTCATTATTTTAGAGCTTGTGGCAAAAGGGGGCTGTACAGAGTATGTCAGACAGAAGCCAGATCCCCTGGGAAGAGACTCCATCAAAATCAAAGATGGAGGAGTTTCCCCTATGTGTCCTCGCTGGAGAGGGGGATGAGACAGTCACAGAGGAGCCCAAATTCCCTGAGTTATAAGTGCCCGAAGAGAACTTTGGGACTGCTCAAGTTAGGGATCTTTTACCTTAAAAGGGGCATTTCATAATGTTACCATATGTAATGGGGGTTGCTCAAGAGCAGGGGCTGACACCAGGTTCTCACACTTTGCAGTCAATGGCGATTTATTGTGTCAGGTGAGGGGAGGGGAGATAGTGGAGCAGTTGTTGGTTGCAGGACTCTACAGGCGGATGGTTTTAGACATGGCCCATTTGCATGCTTTGAGGGGACATCTGGGGGTAGGGAAACAGCACTAATGGGTCAAAACCCACAAAATCTCTCACATGTATTGGATGCCAGCAATAGAGATAAAATTTTAATTAAAACATAACTTTTAATAGTCAAGATAATAAAATCTACCCCAAAGGAGACGTGAATCAGGTATAATTAAAAACTCACTCTTAAACTTATACTGTTGCAGATTTGTCTGTATATAATCCTATCACAGACTTCAATGCATTATATAGTACAGGGTGGGTCATTTAAATGGATACGTCTAAATAAAATGGGAATGGTTGGTGATATCAACTTCCTGTTTGTGGCACATTAGTATATGGGAGGGGGAAACTTTTCAAGATGGGTGGTGACCATGGCGGCCATTTTGAAGTCAGCCATTTTGGATCCTACTTTTTCTTTCAATGGGAAGAGGGTCATGTGACACATCAAACTTATTGAGAATTTCACAAGAAAAACAATAGTGTGCTAGCTTTTAACGTAACTTTATTCTTTCATGAGTTATTCACAAGTTTACGACCACTTATAAAATGTGTTCAAAGTGCTGCCCATTGTGTTGGATTGTCAATGCAACCCTCTTCTCCCACTCTTGACACACTGATAGCAACAACGCAGAAGAAATGCTAGCACAGGCATCCAGTATCCGTTGTTTCAGATGCTGCACATCTCGTATCTGAAGGCAATTGGTACAATGAACCAGAAATAGAGCGGCCATGATGGATTTTGCGTTCCAAGGCGTGATCATCTGGCAGGCGTGCGTGTCAACTTAACATAGGTGGGTGTAATTTCATGATTGGATAATTGATCCTGGCCAATCTGCAACAAGCTATATATATGTAATTATACCGGGCGCTGATAATCCATATATCTATAGGAAAGGCCCGGGAGTGTTTTTCCCTTCTCTTCTTTTTTTCTGCGATAGCAGTATGTCCATTATGTGCTAATCGGTCCCCTGAAGGTTCACAGAGTGCTGAAATGTGTTAGGATGCACAGGGAAAGTGTAGTGCTGTTATTGTAAGGTCAGATATGGACTGCCCTTGTAAGGGCGGGAGTCTTGGGGTCAGGTTATGCCAGCCTATCCGGGGCCTAACAGGGCAAGTGCCCCCCATCCCTCCTGATGATGTTTGCTGCATTGAAATGACATATCTGACAACTGACGTCCTCCACATTTATGGGTGAGATTATTCCATATTAGAATAATATATATAGTTATATGGATATTATGTTTTCTCACTCATGAAGTACATATATACTCATATGAGCATTGTGATCTTTCTTTATAGCCTTTACAGGGTAGAGGTTAATGTTTAAAATTTTTCCTGTCCGGATCATTGTTAAAACATCAAATGGTTTTTAATCTAAAAAGAGAGATATTCATCAGGATAGTTGTCCCTTTTGGGATCACAAGATATATATATTGTGTGATCTGTTGTTTGCACTTTTGTCCAGTCATTTGGGTATCTAGGACTGGGTTTAGTTGCATGTACTATATTGTGCATTGAAGTCTGTGATAGGATTATATACAGACAATTCTGTGTGTAATCTGCAACAATATCGGTTTAAGAGTGAGTTTTAATTATTCTTGATTCACCTCTCCTTTGGGGTAGCTTTTATTATCTTGACTATTAAAAGTTATGTTTTAATTTGACATCTCGGGGTGGAGAAAACTCAGGAGAGAGTAATGCGGAGGTGCTATTGGCCAGGATGCTAACAGGAGATCCTAAATTATTGTAGATCCTGCCCCACCTGCCAGTTAACCGCTCCCTCTTCTCATTTCCAAAGTACCTTAGTCCTGTTACCTGTGATAGAGGTCCCTTTTGAGAGGATTGCCATGGACCAAGTAGGTCCCCTAGTTAAATCTGCACGGGACACCAGTACATTCTCATGGACTATGCGACCCGGTACCCTGAAGCGCTGCCACTAAGGAACTATTTGGCAAAGAATATCGCCCGGGAGCTTGTCCATATCTTTGCTAGGATGGGCCTGCCAAAGGCGATTTTGATAGACCAGGGAACCCCTTCATGAGCAAAGTGATGAGGGAGCTGTGTAGAGTCCTCCAGATTGCCCAGCTGAAAACCTCAGTTTACCATCTGCAGACCGATGGCCTGGTAGAGCGCTTTAATAAAACCTTAAAGGCCATGCTCAAGAAGGTTATTGAGAAGGATGGTCGAGACTAGGACTATCTACTTCTGTTCTTCTCCATCAGAGAAGTTCTCCACAAGCCTCCACTGGCTTCCTGCTGTTCGAGCTCCTGTATGGTTGACATCCGCAAGGGCACCTGGACATCGCCAAGGAAACCTGGGAAGCCAGGGTCACACCACACCAGAGCGTCATAGAGCATGTCGCCCAGTTGCAGGAGAGGATGGCGAAAGTAATGCTTACCATTGAGGGAGCATCTTCTCCAGGCATAGTAGGCACAAGAAAGGGTATATAACCGATCACCAAGGCTGAGGCAGTTCTTGCCCGGGGACCACGTGCTAGTGCTTATCCCCACGGTGGAGCCAAGTGGTAAAGCCCATATGAGGTGGTTGAAAAACTGTGTGAAATGAATTACAAGGTACTCCAGCCTAGTCATAGGAAGCCGCACTAAGTGTATCATGTGAACTTGCTCAAGCCCCAGGGAATCGCTGTAAGCTCCTTGCCTTGGATCCCGTCCCAAAGCCAAAGTGGATGAGGTCACAATTGCAGGGACTCTAACACTGGCCCAGAAGCAACAGTATTGGGAACTGCTACAGCTGAACTGTGACCTATTTTCGGATTTCCTGGGGCGTACACAGGTGTTGGGGAATGACGTGTTAACAGAGCTGCATGTAAGGGTAATCCTCAAGCCCTATAGAATTCCTGAAGCACGCTGGTAGATAATATCAAATCAGATTAAGAGAATGCTAGATTTCCGGGTGAAAGGAGTCAAAAAGTGGATGATCGAGTCCCATTGTCCTTGTGCCGAAGCCCGACGGTGAGTGGCAGTTTTGTGATGACTACTGCAGGCTGAACAAGGTGTCCAGTTTTGATGTGTATCCAATGCCCCATGTGGTCAAACTCATTGAGAGACCTGGACCCGCAAGGTACATTACAACCCCTGACCTGATGGAGAGCTAACGGAAGATTTCCATGTCCCAGAGTGCCAAGGAGAAGATGGCCTTCTCAACGCCTGATGGGTGTTTCCAGTACACCAGAATGCCCTTCGGACTGCAGGGTGCGCAGATACCTTCCAGAGGGCTATGGATCGGATCTTGGCTCTACATAAGAAGTATGCGGCAGCCTACCTTGATGACATTGTGGTCTTCAGCCCTGACTGGAGTAGTCATCTACCAAAGGTACAGGCGATCCTGGATGCGTTGAGAAAAGCTGGGTTCACTGAAAAAGTGTGCCATAGGGAATGAAGAGGCCAAGTACTTAGGCTATGTTGTCAGGAGAAGCGAAATGAAGCCAAAGTTAAACAAGATCGAGATGATTCAGAAGTGGCCGCCACCACTTTCCAAGAAGCAAGTGATGGCGTTCCTTGGAATTGTGTGATATTATTACCGGTTTTGTCCCAAGTTTTGCCATAATTGCCGGATCTCTTTACGGGCACTAAATCGCCACTATTAAGAGATAACCAATGTTATACGCATCATAATTCAGTGGCTTCAATATTATGGCTGATTAGTAGAGATAAGTAGATTGATTGGCAGGATTCGGGTCCAACGTCCAAGTCAGTGGTACATGGTGGCTAGAAGGAAGGCCCTTCCAGTAAGAGGCTTCCTGTATACCCGGTGCAAATTTTGATTAGCCAGGGTGGTGCTAGCTCATGACGGTTAGCAAGCCTTTACAAATCAAAGACCGCACTGGTGATGCGGGAAGGTAAGAAATGTGTGGGCCCTCATCTAGCCACCAAGAACCACTGACCATGATGCTGGATCAGAGTCCTGCGAGTCAATCCGCTCATATCTACTGATTAGTTCAATTCTGATCAGTGTATACATTATAAACTGCTCATATTCTTTCTTACCCATTTTACTATTAGAACTTGCAATACTATTTTCTTAACATCAATTTCACACATGAATTTTACACCTGGCAGTTTTTCTTTTCAGCTATAACACATAACAGAAAATGGTTGGTTTACCTTAAAATTGAAAGTCTCATTGAAAATTGGATTAAGTGTCTTGCGATGGACTTTAGTCTCATATTTCTTCTTCTTATCTGGTAAAAAGAAGACCTTTACATAAGGATCCGAAGTTCCTCCCATGTCTAATGCAGGTAGTTCAGTTGCCTGTATGACACCAACTTGCATCTGTTAAAAAAATAAAAAACAAACAGCAGTTAATACATTTCATATTTGCATGTGATCTTTCTTCTCTATATTGTTTCTCAAAAGTAGGCAAATATAATTTAAAAGTAATATCTAAAATATATATGTCTTGAATATATATACACTTTACATTCAATATTACATTACTAGAGGTGTACTCTTGTCTCTTCCCCAAACAAAAGCCTATGAGACCATCTCCAAACAGCTTGATGTTCCTGTTACTACAGTTGCACATATTACTTAGAAGTTTAAGGTCTAAGGATCTGTAGCCAACTTCCCTGGAAGTAGTTTCACAAGAGGAAAGTTGATGACAAATTGAAGTATCAGATAATATGAATGGTAACCAAGGAGCCCAGAAAAAAATTCCAAAGAGATAAGAGGTGAACTCTAAAGTGAAGGTACATCAGGAAAGATCGCACGATCTGTCGCTGTCTTGGCCAAAGTGGACTAGACGGAAGATGACGCAGGGGAAAACATCTGTCTACAACAAATAATAAAAATTCAAGACTTGAATTTGCCAAAATGTATATTGCCAAGCAACAGAGCTTCTGTGAGAATGTCCTTTGGACAAATTGGGCAAAATTGGAGATTTATTGAAAGTTACATTAGATCTATATTTATAAAAATGTAACATACAATGAAAAGAACATTTTACCAAATGTGAAACATGGAGGAAGATGGGTTATGTTTCTGGCTGCTTTGTTGCATCTGGAAGAGGAAGATTTGAATCTGAGCAGGACACAACAAAATCTCAAGAGGCTTCTGGCCTACTACCGCTACATTGATGATATTTTAATCATCTGGACGAAGTCTGAGCAACAGCTAAAGACGTTCCACGAACAGTTTAACCAATTTCATCCCACCATTAACTTAACACTCAACTACTCCAGCACTGAAATTAACTTTTTAGACACTATCATTAAGCTAAAGAACAATGAAATAGAGACATTCCTGTATCAGAAGCCAATCGACCGTCCAACATACCTTAAATGGGATAGTTTCCATCCAAAACACATAAAAAACTCTATTATCTACAGCCAAGCCATCAGCTACAACCGTATATGTTCCAACCCCATGGATAGAGATGAACACCTTGGTCGCCTCAGAAAGACCTTTTTAAATCAGGGCTACCATCCAAGAACAATTGAAAACCAAATTACAAGAGCCACCAGAATATCAAGGAATCACCTGCTACATTACAAAGCTAAAGAAGAAAATAACCGGGTGCCTCTAGTAGTCACCTACAATCCAAATCTGGAGGTGCTAAGGGGAGCTGCATGGAAACTACAACCTTTACTACAAAAAGATGCCCGATTTACAATCCATATTTCCAGACCCCCCACTACTGTGTTTTAGGCAGCCCCCAAATCTAAGAAGCATCATTGTTAGAAGCTCCCTGTCCTCTCCAACAGCTGCAGGAACCTTTCCTTGCAAGCAGAAAAAATGTAAAACCTGTCCATTTATAATGACTATGGACAAGATAAGGATCCCCAACTCCCATCAGGACTACAAGATCCCAGGTACTTTCAGTTGCATCACATCTAATGTGGTGTACCTAATTATATGTACTAAATGTCCAACTGGGGCTTTGTATGTGGGAGACCGGACAAAAACTGAGAACAAGGATGAATTCTCATCGCAACACAATAAGAGAAAAAAGAATGGATCTACCTGTGGCAAAACATTTTTGTATGCCTGATCACAGCATCATGGACATGAAATTACTGGTACTGAAAAGTAATTTCACTTCTCAGAGACACAGGAGAGTCTCCGAATATAAACTCATGATGACCTTTGACACTCTCAGTGCAGGAATGAACGTGTCGCATGGATTTATGTCTTTCTACATCAATTAAGGAATATACTCCAAAGACCTTGTGGGGGCATCAATAAACATTACCAGACCCCAATCAGAGGGCAATAAAACTTTCACACTCCTTATCTATGAACTGTTCCAATATTTATGTTCATCCCTCTCCCATAATGACAGTTCTGCTTCACGTCACTTGTCTTATCTATTGCATTATTTCTGTGCTGTGTTGTGTATAAATATGTGATTCTTCAGATTTTGTATTAGTCTAGCCTGATGAAGACACCTGAGTAGTCTCGAAAGCTTGCAATTTGTTACCATCTTTTCAGTTAGCCATTAAAAGGTATCAACCACTGAGGACTTTCAACTCTAAATATTTTTCTATCTACTGGCTAACACGGTACAAAGATATACATCTTTACTGTATCAAGACCATCAAGGCATTCAGAAGAAAAATGTGCTATCCAGTGTCAGAATGCTTTGTGTGAGTCATAGATCATGGCTCCTCCTCCCAAAACAACCAAGAATGGCTAAGACCAAAGCATTGGACTCTGCTGAAGTGGACTTCTATGAGCAATGATCTAAATCCAATTGAACATTTATTGAATAAGCTGAAATATGCAGTCTGGAGAAGGCACCCTTCAAACTTGAGACAGCTGGGGCAGATTGCTCATGAAGAGTAGGCCAAAACAAACTGAGGACGGGTGCAAAAGTCTCATTGAGAGTTACCGAAATTGTTTGTTTGCAGTGACTATCTCAAAAGGTTGTGCAATGGAATATTTAGTTAAGGGTACCATCATTTTTTTCCATGCCAGTTTCATCAGTTTTTTTTATTTTCTGTTGAAGCACAATTCAAAAGCAATTTCTGATTTTATTTAATTGATATTCAGTAAATTTTAATTGAAAATTAATTTTTGTCAGTTTCAAGTTGTTTCTGAGACCATTGTAATTTTTTCACTTTAACAGAAGTGAACAATATTTTCCATGTGTCTATATACACTGCTCAAAAAAATTAAGGGAACACTTCAATCACACATTGGATCTTGATGAACGGAAGATTCAAGTTGAACACCTGTTCTCGCTGAGAACAAAATGAAATCTCAATGATCAAAGGAAGCCAAAATCATAAACCAAATGAGGGATGGATTACAAATCATCCCAAAAGTAAAAAAAAAAAAATTGAAAACACCGGAGCAACCAATTTGCATGAATTTTATCATGGCAACTCATAATATGATTCAGTGGTGTGTCTGACACTCACATGCCTGTATGCATTCTTGACAGTGTCTAGACATGCTCCTGATGAGATAGCAGATGGTGTCATTCAGGATTTCCTGCAGACCTGGATCAGGGCATCGGTTAAGGCCCTGGACAGTTTCTGGTGCTAGATGATGACTTGGTTTCAAGTATGTCTCATTTTTCAGAGTTTCTCCATTGGATTTGGGTCTGGAGAAAGTGAGGGCCAGTCAATCGGAAGTAGTCAAAGTCCTAGTTCATGCTCAGAAAGGTGCGCACACCATTCATTCAAATATGCCGACAATGTTATGGTGACATCAGCTCTAAATAGAAACATGTCTATGCTGCAAAGTATGGTGAAATGAACGCGACATTGTGAGGGAACTAAGAGTATGTTATAAAATTTTGTAAATAAATGGGCAAAAAGTGTGTGTAATGATATACAACTAAAGGATAGTGTATATTTGGGTGAGACAAGTGTGTGAAGTGTGTGGTGATGAGAAGAATGTAAGTTAGTTATGATTAGAGTTGAGCGCTATAGCTTGCCGAATAAGAGGTAACCCGAACAAATTCGCTCAACTCTAGTTATGATAAATAATGTACATTAAGT
>VIAB01001203.1:234359-246779 GCA_009801035.1 Oophaga pumilio | reverse complement strand
AACACCCGGGGCCTGAACAGTTACGAGGGAGTAGTGAAATTCCCACAAATTTAGTTTCAGTGTGCCCTCTGGTTTGGGCCAAATTAGATGATCGAGCCGAGTCGTCTGGTGGATACTGACTCCCAGGTGACTATGATGCCGGAGGCTTATTTTTCCCGAAGTAATGCAGCCAGAGTGGAGCCCAGCTGACAGCTGCCAATCATTTGCCCATTCCGGTATCAGGAGTGGTGTGGATGCATATAACACTCTGTAGCAAAGACCTTGGTCAGAAAGGTGTGGTATTGACCCATGGTGAAGAAAGTAGTAGACATACCGTCACTCTGGGGATGAATGTCATAAAAGATTTCAGCAACCTCCTCATCAATGAGTCCTCGGATTCAGTCCTGAAGCAGAGGAGTCCGCACACCCCACAAAGGAGAGCATTCCAGCAGTTGATTTGCGTGGCTCAAGCTCAAGTGTCCACCAGTGATGGAAGAATGCTAGGGAAAGTCATTGTTCCTGCTTCGACCAAACTGCTGACCCTGCATGTCCGGGCCGGCTTGCCACTTGAGGGAGTGGAGATTCAAGTTGATCCTTCTATTTGTGAACAACTACCGTCAGGGATCCTTGTAGCCCACTCCCTAGCCATAGAGAAAACAAAAAACAAGAAACAAATATCCTAAAATAAAATAAAATAAAAAATATATTGCAAAAAATGCATGAAGGTAGTAATAATAATAAGGGTATTTGGTAAACATAATTTTGATCAAAAGAATGTACAAGCCATCCCGCCACGTGTGACAGCCCTGCTTCTGAGCTGAGAAATCCATCCTGTCTGGCCTATGCTTTTACTGGTGGGTTCAGTCTCTATGTCCTTGTTCACATTTGTCACTTGACAAGTGGAAAGGTTTTTAATACAAGAGTTAGGACTGTCCCACAAAGGGTTGCCTTGACGTGGCGGGATGGCTTGTACATTCTTTTGATCAAAATTATGTTTACCATTACCCTTATTATTATTACTACCTTCATGCATTTTTTGCAATATATTTTTAATTTATTTTAGGATATTTGTTTCTTGTTTTTTGTTTTCTCTGTGTAATGGTCATGTGTTAATATGCATTTACATTTTGCATACACATCAACTTACTTTTTCAGCTCAGACCAAGTTTTTTGCTCCCAAGCCATAGTCCGGGATGGAATGGTCCCTGTACGCTATGTCAACCTAGGAGCACATGACATTACAATTTCCCGTAGGAGTGAAGTGGCTCCACCTCCGGCTCTACAGCTGATGGCAAAGCAGGAAGATTGCTTGTGTAGATTATCGCGAACTCAATGCATGCACAGTAAAAGATGCTTATCCTTTGCCCAGAATCGAGGAATCTCTGTGTTGGGGAAGGTCACATTTTTTTCAACCTTGGACCTGGCTAGCGGATACTGGCAAGTGCCAATGTCAGAACAGGACAGGCCCAAGACTGCCTTTATACTCCCAATGGGACTGTATGAATTTAATAGGATGCTATTCGGGTTGGCCACTGCTCCAGGGACATTTCAACGGCTGAAGGAAAGATGCCTGGGCTATTTAAACTTTGAGGCCATACTCATTTATCTGGACGACATTATAGTTTATGCCACTTCCTTCGGAGACCATTTACAGAGACTAGAACAGGTGTTAAGTCGCCTCCAAAAGCATAAACCACAAAATGTCATTTATTCCGTACCCAAATTGAATACTTAGACCACGTAGTCTCTGCTGAAGGAGTAAAGCTATCTCGGGAGAAAATTGCTGTAAATACGGGACTGTCCCACACCGGAGATGGTTAAAGACGTACAAGCCTTCCTATGGCTGACTGGATACTACTGACGCTTTGTGAAAAATTTTGCCCGCGTGGTGAACCCACTACTGGAGCTGTTAAAGGGAGTGCATTCAGGCGCAAAGAACGAAACCATCCGGTGGGGACAACGGCAAGAAGAAGCCTTCCAGAATCGAAAGAGGGCACTGACGGAAGCCCCGGTGTTGGCTTATGCAGATTTCTCTGAACCGTTCATTCTCCTCACTGACGGGAGCTTGCACAGACTAGGGGTTGTGCTGTCGTAGATACAGGACGGAAAAGAGAAGGTGATTGCATATGCAAGTCTATCTCTTCACGATTCCAAATGAAATCCAGACAACTACAGTTCCTTTAAGCTTGAGCTGGTGGCATTGGTGTGGGCTATGATGGAGAGATTCACGGAGTATCTATCCGGGTCTGAAGTCTTAGTGCGGACTGACAACAGCCCACTGGCCCACCTAGAAAATGCAAAGTTGGGGGCCTTGGAACAGCAATGGATGGCCCGGATTGCTAAGTTTCAGTGTAAGATCACTTACAAAAGAGGAGTCGAGAATACGTATGCTCAACCAGGTCACAGCAAGGCTGAGGAGTTGGAAGATGATGAAATTCCCAAGTACTGCCAGGATGGTGGAAGCTACGCAAGACCAAGCCCAAGTGCAGTCCCAAGAGGGAACTCTGGGCCAAACACACGACGAGTGGGTCCGGTTACAATAGTAGGACACGGAGCTTGCCCTAAAGAGACAATGGGTGACGTTGAGACAACTACCCAGTCAAAAACAAAGGAATGACCTCTCTCCGGGAAGCCTGCGGAATCTTTGACAGTGGGAATGCCTCCAGCTGAGAATGGATTATTATACCGGAAAGTCCAGCTACAAAAAGAGTTGGGGTCACCTGGCAGGAAATAATTCCGGAGACACTATTGTTAAAAGTTGCTACTGAAGCACATCAGCAGGAGCACATTTTGGACAACGATTTGTTTATCATCCACGTCTAAAGCCTGTAGTAGAGGAAGCGTGTCGGCTCTGCAGAATGTGCAAATTAGCAAAAAAAACAGGACAGAGGGCTCCCGCCCAAGCGATCAGAACATCAGCTCCCCTGGAGCTGCTAACAGTAGATTATTTGACAATCGGGCAGGCCCATAAGGAGTACGAACATTGCCTGGTAATGGTAGAACACTTCACGAAATTCGCCGTTGTGACCCCAACTCGAGACAAGACCACAGAATCCGCCGCACATGTCATTTGTAAAAATTTCATTCAGGTCTACGGTTGTCCAAGGCATATTCATTCGGACCAAGGAGCCTGCTTCCTTGGAAAGGTAATGGAGGAGTTGCACCGAATGTACCAAATCGAAAAGTCACACGCTACGCCGTATCACCCACAGGGTAATGGAGCATGTGAGCAGTTCAATCGGACGCTAATTCAAATGCTGAGGATTCTGGAGGTAGAATGAAAGGCCCGATGGCCTGAATATGTAGCCTAATTAGTTTGAGTGTACAATAACCGGGCACACATGAACCATTGGGGGTGTCCACCTGGGTCTGGGAGCATCGCCATCGTTTGCAAACCCTGCATCGCCTAGTACAAACTAAATTTCAGCAGTTTAAACATGCAGAACGAACTCTGCTGCAGGGAACCGATCTCCAAGTTGGAGACCATGCGGTAGTGCGCGGGAAACGACCTCGAGAAAAGTTAGAGAAGTTGGGAAGCAAATCCGTATCAGGTAAAACGGTGAATCAGCTCTGAAGATCCTGTGTATGAAATTCAACCAGACGGTGAGGAGGGACTCAGTACTCGAGTAGTCCACGGCACTATGCTACAGCCCTGTCCATCAGAAAACCCTGCTCAACAAAAAGAGGTTCCTGAGACTCCGGAAATATCTCCACCAGTTATAATAGAGGATGAAGAAGAAGATGACTACGAGCAACTACCAGAGAGACAAGCCCCTGAAGTCTTGGAAGAAAGTTCTTCAGCAGGAGACAACACATCTTCACACACCCTTATGCAGCCTGACTCGACTACTCTAGGGGACTTCACTACTCCCTCTGACTTGCGACGCTCCGAGTGAACCACAGCTGGAAACACCCCAATCATTATAATCAAGACCAATTTGTGTGGCGACAGACTGTTCACGAAGGGGGAAAAAACTGTCCACCCTTATTACCAAATCACTCGCTCGTGGAATGGCGAGCAAAAGGGGTGGGGAAGTGTAGGGAGATGGACCGGGTGTGTGACACCCCTCTCATATCTGGGCCGGATCTGTTGAGACTGACACCATTGTTGCTGTGGGGAAGACATTCTAGCCTGGACTAACCTTTGCACCTGACTACAGGGGGCGGATCGGATATAAAAGGGGCAGAGAGGGGCTTTTGGCAGGAAGACAGAGCGCGCAGCAGGCGAAAGTTAACTCGCTCACCTCACCTCAGCTCCTGCAAGCCAGGCCGGACGGCCGGATCTCCACACACACGCAGTCAGACTGTTCCCAGCATGTGACCATTACCGCTTCAACCCCCTGACACCTCAGACACATTCCGCGCCATGCCGCTCTCTGCTGGCGGTGCTTGTTGTGAACCGGACCTCGAAACGGACTCGGAGTCGGCAGACTCCCTCCCGAGCTCTCCCGTGCCACCTGGCCCTTGCATTCTGAGGCCTTCAGCTTCCCCTCTGCTTTGCACCGGTGCCTCCAGTACACCTCCAGGAGCGTCAGGATACGTCGCGACGGTCCGGAGCCAGTGTCTCATGTTTCTCCGGGACCAGGCCAGTCTTCAACCATCACTTACAATGACATCACGGATCCTGTTCGCCTTCATCCCCTGAGAGCAACTGGCGGATAAGTGCCAGCGTTTATTGAACCCTTGTTTGCTGTTTAAACTTTGCCGACCTTTCCCCCAATTACTACCTCCCTGCGTGGATTATCCCTGTAATAAATCCCCCTGTTAACTCTTGATCTGCCTCCTGCGTGTCACTGCATCCCGCATACCTGCCTGTTCCTTACATTGTTATGTGTGCTAACCTTGTTAATAGGATGGTAGACAGATGGATAATAATTTTATAAGGTACTAGAAACCATCTGGATCTTGATGTACTTTGAATTACTTTTGTTACGAACCCAACAAATTGTTTTTTTACATTTTTAGAAGAATTCCTTTCTTCTCTTTCACATTGTCTGTATTTCATATTGTGGCAGATATTTTTTTCCGGTCTTTAAGCTGTATAAGTGTTTTAAATCTTGTATTATTTAACGTCAAGTAGCCATGTTGACAGTCTAAGAAGGGATGTAACTTTGGAATTTTTATTGAAGTAGTTACTTTTACAAGGCAATGGTGCTGAGCTACTACACCAGAGTCACGGCTTTGTTGTTGGGTGTTCCAGGACCAGGGGCTCCTTCTCTGTCCCTAATGCTAGAGGCACCCTCAGCCTGTACCCCTCATCCACCCAGGGAAGAGGGGAGTAGTAGTGTACGTAATACAAAAACCAGACTAACAAGGTAATATGAACAGGGATAGCAGAAAATACCAAACATACAAATATACACACACATGCAACAGAGGAATGCACCGAGGAGTGGAGGAAGGGGTTAAACCAAAGTAGGAGAAGAAAGTGAATTATCACACACTCAAAACCTAGCAACAGTCATAGATAAATCCACCAAATGCCTTCTCTAATAATAACCATCAACAACCACCAGCCATGCCGCAAAAGCTACTCAGACAATGAGTGGTAGCCAGGACCAAGGTTATATAGGATATAGGAGTGGCTAACAGTGCACAGTTGAGAGCCTAAACACAGGAAAGTCTCCAGGAGCTCTAATCTGAGCAGATTAACCACTGCAGTGCTAAAAGAAACTTACACCATTTAATATGAAGATGAAGTGCTTCTAACCAGTGCAGGAGTTAGGGTAATCAGAAGCTGTGGTCTTCTGGTTCCTCTCTGTCACGGTAAACCTGTGACAACCAGACGCAAGTTAACAAGAAGAATATTGCTGTTTATAAAAGGCAGCAAATATCTCTTTATAATCTCATATTTTTCATATTTGCTAATAGCTTTCAAAATGACTGATATTGAAGATCAACACATACTCAACTGTTGGAAGCTTCGCATGAAATCTATATTTCACCCACGACAGTTTGTCAAATATGGAATTGTAGAATATCTCATACAGCGAATACAACTGGCCGTATTCTAAAAATAAATAAAATATGCTGTTTTCATATTTATGATCTTAGATGCATTTGATCGTTAAAACTCCTCTCAAAGTGTTATCTAAAACTGTATATGGAGCCTGTCATATAAACAATGCTGAATCCCTAAGTTGCGTCCAATAACCCAACTTTTCCTTAATTTTCTGACTGAACTAGTCTCTGTAATGCTGTAATGTACATAACAATGTGAAGCATCAATCTGAGCACCGAGCTACTTATGAAGCTTAGAGTTTGTCTTATATTTTTGATATTGTAGGCATCTTTATGACTATGTTTAATTGCTGACTAAGCAGTTAAATTTGCTTAAGTTGATCATTTGCAATTTTTCTGCAGGGCATGGCATAGTATTCTAACATTTACCCAAATTAGAAATTCTTAATTCATCTCTAAATATAACCTTTCACATTAGCATTTTGATTTTTCTTTATCCTTAACTGTCTTGGCATTTAAATTGAATTGGATTCTGATAATAAGGAGCTGTGTGCTTAGAATTTATCTTGCACTTTTATATAATGACATATATGAATTATGCTTAGCTTTTTTATTTCAGAACTCGAACTTTCCTCTATTTTGTCAGGGGCAACTAATATATTTAATGGATTTGTTTTATTCGTTACCCATGTACCCTATTAGGATTTGTGGACATCATTGATGCGGCTCTCCTCATGTTCACACTCTATTAGCTTGTTTATAATTTGCTTGCTTATACAGCAACATTACTTACACAGAGAATTACAGACATCATCTTTGATGCCCCCACAGGAGCTCACAATCTAAATTCCCTATCAACATGTCTTTGTCACCATTCCTCTGATTGTTAAGCTGTTCTATGGGAACTGTCTTTCTGAGTTTTCTGTGTCTTGGTTGACAGATTGGCTGTCCTATCCTTCCTGAGCTGTCGATGCCTTTATTCATAGCTGTCAAATCTGTGACTGGGAGCTGCGTGACTTTCTCCCAGTGTTCAGCATTCTGGTGATTGCCCAGCTACTTAACTGAGTTGTCTCCCCCTTATCCCTGCCAGCCATAGATTGTGCTTCCTGGTCAGTGTTAGCCTGATTCTGTTGCTCTGAGTTCTGATCTTTTGCTGCCTGACCCTTTGGACCGTGTTCTGACTATCCCTTTGTCTTGTGCTTTGGCTTTTGATCCGCTATCTCATGTTATTGCCCCTGGACTGTGACCTGACTTACGACTTTGTCTTTTTACCTTGACTACCTTTGTACCCTCTTGGTATTGACCCCAGCACTGCAAGGCTGTAGTGCTAACCCTTAAGAAAGAAACATCTCCAAGCAGAAGTTCTCGCTCCAGTATTTATAGCCATCCTGTAATTACATAGCTATTCATTAGATGGGTGGCCAACCAGAGCTTCAACCAGTAATAATAGCTGACTGCTCAGCATTTCCAAGGCTATGGAATCATTGGTTTTAATGGATTAGGCAGCAATCCATTGACAAAAAAGTTGTGTGAAAAAATGATTTCAACTGGACCTGTGTTTTTTTTTACATTGAAATTTATGGAAACAGATCTTTTAAAAGCTATCTGTTTTTCTTCCATTTCAAATTGATGCAGTAAGCAAAAAATGTGGACATGTGAATATAACCTAAAGCTGAACCTTTGATGATCAGCTGATTTACAAGCTGCGTACAATGTTAAAATGGATCCTCACTGCAAAACAAACTCTTTAAAGCAATTTTCATCAACTTGTAACTAGAGATGAGCTCATTATTTGAAATTAGAGCTTGCAAGATTCGTCAATTTTATCCCCAAAATTTTATTTTCAGAAAATTTGCTCTGGATGAATTGCAGTTAGAGTAATTGGCCAAGAAAATGTTTTTTAATGGAGAGAGAGAGGTCATTTCAGAAATAAAATACCGTGGTAGTGCTATTACCCTATCTCTCATTTTCCTTGTTGATTGAAACTTTGTATCATAAACTACTACTTGCATCATATTGCATTTTTTCTACATATTAGTGACTAGAGTATTTGACAAATCATTTAGGAATTGTTTCTCTGTCTAGACTCCTGAGATCTAACGTCCTCACACCAGCCTAAAATCATCCTAAAATGGCTTCTGGGTTCCCTGCTTTTTAGACAAGGTCTGATGATCCCCTGATTGGCTGCACTAGGCCATGTGATGTCATAGATGTAGGGCAATATGGGCAAGCCTAGAAAAAGTCATTAGCCCCCTCTCTGATGCTTCAGCAGTGAGTGAAATGACACTGGAATTTTTTTTTTTTTAATTTTACAATCTTTGCAAATCAAATTGCAAAATGTTCATATTTGCGTGGAGCTGCGAGTTTCAGGAAAACTAATTCAAAGTCGATCCCCTCATCTCTACTTCTAAAGTGTCTATCACTTTGAAGCAACTTTGTCTTAAAGAAATATTCCTACTACATCTTAACCATTTATGACACATCCTCAGAATATATTGTTATGTCTTATTTAGTAGTTAGACTATTTAGACTATTGGTAGAACATGGTACTTCTAACCCCCATTCTTTGGTTGATGCCTGCTGCATGCTTGATTTACTTCAACTGAAAGATTGCTGAAGAGAATCACAAAGGACTAGCCGGCAAAACTGAAGCTCAATGCTGCCAGCAGTCATGGACACTATTTTCTGAAGAATTTTTTTTTGCAATTAAAAAACTATGTGATAAAGACATATGGGTCATTGTCCTAGGCTTTGGACCAGTTTTAATAAAGAAAGCTACACAAAAAAAATCAGGCTTATTGGATTTCAACAAGCCTGATCCTTTGTTCCTGCAGAAGATAAGCTGCCACCAGCGATTATCCTCTTACTACATTGTCATGTATGCATAACTTTAGATTAAAGGCCACAAAGTCAGAGCAAATAAAATTCTACTTATCAAAAGTAATTTTTACAAGTTATCTGACCTTCAGATCCTTGAGGGTTGCCACTTCCATTGCAAAGGGGTCTCAGCTATGGAGAAATGACGATGAGGACCTGTCTAATGGAGCAGAGACCCTTTAACTCATGTGGTATGATAGGTATTTGGTTTGTAATACAAAATATTGCTACATTTAGGATGTGGAGAGTGCTAGGAAAAAAAACGTTTTCCAATGATCATATGTATTGCAATAATCACCTTTTGGTCTGGTTGTCCTTCAGACACCTATAGGGAATGACTTTCCGATTCTTTAAATAGGAATTAAATCCTTCATTTCTTGATTTTGTATGGCAGTGCTGTTTTGTAGCGGAGATAAGTAGGTACCTGCTGTTTTAAGAAGGCTATTGTTGTAATTGTTGCCTAATGGAAATTGCTGCCTGAGAGTAACTAGACTTTAAAGTATATAAAAGATACATTTTGTTGCACTGAGACTATGCGGACGCACACCGTTAGCTTTAAAGCCTCTCCCCTCTACTGTGATATGAAAAGTGTTTTTCGCTTTCTTAGCTCCCAGAGTTCCTCACAGGATCACATGTGGCTCAATTAATGACTCGTGAAACTCACTCATTACTCTGTAAAAAAGTTATTTTTTTTTTGGTTCCTACCCAATAAAACGGAGTTCTCGTAAGAAACAACAGGAGCATTAGGACATATGTTGAATGAAATATGCAGAATATGGATGGAAACCATTAGAAATTATCAGTTCAGAAACTGTAACCTTATTTCTATATTTTACAAATTATTTAATTAGACACATTTATTGGGAGTGTATGGGCTGTAGATTGGTAGTTTCCGTTCTGCTAGAAATAATAATCTCCAAGAAGTGTTCGCTGTGCAAGTTATTCTGTTCTGAAAGAACTAAATTATGTGAAAATGAGGTCAGAAGTTATCACTCATTACTGATTAGCACAATGGGAATTATTCTATGGTATATGTAACATGCAGTTCAAGATAAAGTAAGTGAATCCTCTGAAATGACCTATGTTCCTGTATTGATTACTAACAAAATATGGTCCAAGACAAAATGACAGATAATGGACAAACAGTTGAACTGCTTATGATTTCCGGGGGCAGTAAGTAAAATGTAAGTAAATCCATAAATTTAATAACCTTTAGATTCCCCTTAATCAGCAATCACCCCAATAAACAAAATTTGCACAATGACGAGTAGGAATTTTGGAACATTTCTCCCTGCAAATGGGTTTCAGTTCATCAATATTTTGGGATATCTTGCATGCACAGTCCTCTTCATGTATAGCCATAGTATCAAGTTAGAATGAAAGAAGATGCTCACTTTCAGTAAAGTGGTCTTCAAAGTGCGTAAAGTACATAAAATTATTACTGCACGAGCACCGAGCTCATTGAGTGGCTAGAGAGGCAATATGCACTAACATGATGCCACATCACAACAGCAGGACCTCAACAGCAGCGAGAGGCCAGCGCTAAACCCAGGGAGGATGAGTCCCTGATGAGTTTGTGACTTTACACACTTTAGGGACCACTTTACTGAAAGTGGACATCCCCTTTAAGATCAGGAGTCTTACCTGGCTATTCCAAAACATAAATCTTTGAGTCATTGTCTTGCTGCAGCATCCAAGGACTGTTCAGCTTGAGATCATGAACTTCTGTATGTATATTCTGCTGTAAAACTTTGATACATCTTTGAATTCATTGCTCCGTCAATATTTGCAAAATCTGAAGCAACAAAGTGTCACAAACCATGATATTTCCTCCACTATGCTTCACAGCTAGGATGAAGTTTTGATGTGGATATAACACTGTATAACACTGATCTTTCTTGAAAAGATTAGATTTGTTAATTGTAAGGGCCCCGTCTCACATAGCGAGATCGCTGCTAAACAGCGATCTCAGCAGCGATCTCGCTATATCTGACATGTACCAGCGATCAGGCCCCTGCTGTGAATCGCTGGTCGTGTCAGAAATGCCAGGACTTTTTTTTGATCGCTGGTCTCCCGCTGGCCAGCACGCATCTGCGCGTGGCAGGCAGGAGACCAGCGATCAGCTGGTAACCAAGGTAAACATCGGGTTTCCAGGTGCGGGGCTGTGCCTGGAAACCCGACGTGTACCTTGGATACAAGTGCACTGCTGCAGGGGAACTGGTAACCAAGGTACACATCGGGTTTCCGGGCACCGCGCAGCGCCTGGAAACCCGACATGTACCTTGGTTACCAGCTCCCTACATCAGCGGGCTGGTATCCAGCATACACTGCGGGTAACTAGGCGACGTTACCCGCAGTGTCGCTGTCCTGATCGCTGCCTGAGCTGCCTGTTTGACAGCTCAGCAGCGATCATGTAGCGACACACCAGCGATCCTGATCATTGTCGGGATCGCTGGTGTGTCGCTATGTGAGACGGGGCCCTAAGTGTGGCAAACTGTACTGTTGCATTCCTGCCCATGAAGACAACAATCACATTATGTAAATTACGTCATACCTTTGTATGCTTATATTGTGTCATGTGAAGTGTGAACTATGTCCTTCAATTTTTAGTGTGTATTGTGATATAGACTGTGATATGGTATGTGACCATAGGGTAAGATAGATTTTGGTAGGCATAATAAGTGTAATATGTTTGATGTTTGCAAATGCAATGTATAATGTTGCTAAAAGTAGATCTGTCTGCCACAGACATTGTGACAGATATAGTTAAAGTTCAAGACTAGCCCATAATGGAAGGGGAAAGCCCCATTAAAAAGAGATTGCTTCCTGATAGGACTCAGATAGGGTAGGAGAGTAAGCAGGGTCAAGTTCAACTGCTTTAGGCTGTTAGTGTCAGCAAGAATCTATCATTCTTGGCAGAAGAAGGCCTTACTAGAACGTCTGAAGCTTAAGGCTCGATACAGATACTACAAAGAATGTGTTATCCTCTGATGTACAGAGGAAGATGGACGTGGAACCGCTTGAAGGGAAGGTAGCGGAACCTGGGTGTACTGCAGAACTGGATGAGAAATACCTGGGGCTGACGGAGAAAGTAAATGTGGGTAAAGTCCAGGAGGAACGGATACTAATGCTGAATTTGTACTGTATTAACGAAATAAGGAACAACAAGTTTTGTGCCCAATACTCTGTATTACAATCTGATGAACTTGAACTGTCTGGTAAACCTTTGTTTGTTGAAATGAACTAGGGTATACCTTGAGTTAAGTGTGGTGGCTTCTAAAGATGGAGGCCTGGAAATAGCGGAGGTCTGCGGCCTACAAGTGAGTGTGATACACCCCACATTTGACAGCACATTGTGACTAGGACATGATTTTCCTGTAAAGTGCCAAGTGCCAAGGCTTTATGGAGCAGCAGCTCGGCTTTATATAATTGTTACCAGCATTGTACGGATTTATTTTGCATGTTCTATAGATATATGAATGGTGCAATTGTTTGTGTGTTAGTGGAGCGCCCGCCAGGGCAGTGGGGTACTCGCTAATGGGCCGCTTCTTAAAGGGGCAGTGTCACAGCGGCAGTGACCCTGTCCGTGGCCCTGGGCATCCA
>VIAB01001203.1:173757-183882 GCA_009801035.1 Oophaga pumilio | reverse complement strand
GTATGTGACTCAGGTTCTCCTTTCTCAATAAATATTAATTTATCTTTTTGTTTTGTATTTACTTTATGATTATAGTATGGTGATACAAATCAAAGTGAATGTTACTGTCTTATTAGCTCTCATCAGAGGGATTCATTGCTTGTTTGGATCTGTAGACATTATACTGCTTGGTTAGCTTTAAGAACCAGATAAAAGATGTCACCTGCCAATATCTTCCCTGATGTGCGCTAACAGGATTGATCTTTATGCAAGTGGAGCTGATACGGTAGTTTCATGTTGCACTGATTTCATTCTTGAGAGTAAATGGTTGCAGCTGGATAGTCAGTTGATGACAGGTAGACTGGGGCAAAGAAATAACATTTCCAAATGGGAGTCATGTTTTAAACATGGTTTTATAGCTTTTTTTGTTTGTGTTGCAATGAAAAATTGCTTCAACACTGCATACAACTTAAGAGGAGACTTGCCCGGGACAAAAATGATATCTGGAGGCAACTGCATCATATCAGTATGCAGCCCTTCAACATATAAAAACTGATTTGTAGATAATTTAATGATAACCTTACCCAAATAGTGATACAGTGATCTTTTAGATTGTAAGAAAATTAATATGTAAGCTGTCATATGACAGACAATCCAAACTTTATGATAGCCACTCCTTCATTGGGCGTAAAGGCAGATGTTGATTAGGTCCACGCATGAGGAATTCTCTATGACAAGTCTAGTCTTTGAAACATGAACGTTAATGACACAGCAGACATATTGAAGTCTCCAATAAATGATAGATAATACATGGATACATATATACACTATGTGCACAATTATTAGACAAGTGAGTATTTTGACCATTTCATCATTTTTATACATATTTTCCAACTCCAATCTGAATAAATTTGAATGCTTATTGGATGCAGCACATCAGGTGATGTATATTTGTGTAATAAGGGAGAGTGCGGCCTAAGGATACTACATCCTTAATTAGAATGTGCTGAGTTATTAGGCAGCTTGTTTTTCTCAGGCAAAATACTGCAAAAAAGAGATTTAAGTGGCTCAAAAATTAAAAGTCTCAAAGAGGAGTTGCAGCACTCTTAAAAATTGTTAAGATATTGGTGCGTGATCACAGAACAATCAAAAGTTTTGTAGCAAATAGTACACAGGGTCACAAAAAACATGTTAAGAAGGAAGGCACATATTAAGGTTTGAGAAGAGTCAAATGTAACACGACCAGGAACTCATTCTCCTCTAGCACTGTCATATTCCAGGATTGTAACCTCCCTGGAGTGTCCAGAAGTTCAAGGTGTTCAGTGCTCAGAGACATGGCCAAGGTAAGGAAGGCTGAAACCCAATCACCACTGGTAGTATGGACTGATGAGATGAGAGTGATGGACCAGATGGAAGGGTCCATGACTGAATCAGTGACAGGCACAGACTTCCATTTCCACTCAGATGCCAGAAGGTTGGGGTGGGGTATAGGAAAACGTCTGCATCTTTTTGAAGAAAAAGTACTCCACTGCTTGGCTAGCCAGTAATTGCCATAAAGATGAAAGAATAATGACGTGGCCACCTACCTTACCTGACCTAAACCCTATTGTGAACTTGTGCACCCTTCCTAAATGGGAGATTTACAGTGAAGGAAAAAAGTACACCTCTATGAACAGTGTCTTTGAGGCTGTAGGTGGTCCTGTTCAAAATGTTGATTGTCAACAGATTAAGAAATTGACAGAGTAGATGGATGGGAGAGACTTATGACTGTTACTGAAAAGAAGGGAGGCTATATTGGTCACTGATATGTTATTTTTTCTTTTGTTCATTCACTTTGCATTTTAATAATTGACACAAAATATCAATTATTAATTCTTCTGTTTTTGAAAGCATTCTTACTTTGCTGAATTGTTTCCACACGTGTCTAAAACTTTTGCGTAGTACTGTATATGTTGTGGCTCCTGCAGCTTGCATCTGTTCACATTTGCATCATTCTGTTAGTTTGTGCTGATCAGTTTTGTTTGTAGGGTAACGTATGTTTGGGTGTAGTGACTATCTCTACATTTGATTGAGCACTCTTCCCATCAACCTATGCATGTTATTAATTAGGGCTGGATTTTACCAGCCCTTTACATTTGTAGGAGTTGGATAAGGAGAGGGTAGTCTGACAGAATAGCTTCTCAATAACAGCTAGTGTCTTGTCCTGGCTGGTGGATGTATACATAATGACCAATTTGTACCTCAATTTTGTAAGTACATTCTATATAGCAGTGGAAGAGTTGAAAATTCATATGTTAAATGTTTGCATATATTTTGGCGCACACATTACACATTTTCTTCGCATTTATAGCCTACGGTCACTGCAGCTTGCACCTAATGAAACATGATTTATTCTGTTAGGATGGGCTGGTCAGATTTTTATTTTGCATAGATAGAGAGATAAATAGATATATATAGAGAGAGACTGGTTTATAGCTAATAGGAAATCTGGACCAGCACCAGAAAAAAAACCCATAATGGTTACCAAACCTCCCAGACAACAACCAAACCTTCCAAATATAGATGGTAAATAGAGGCAGCCAACCAAAAATCTGAAGGATGGGTTAGTTTTAATGGTCCATTGTGGACTATGTTTCAGTACATAGTGTTAACCTTTCTGAAGGAGAAAAAATGCTTGAGAAAAGATCACAGTTTTTGAGCTGAAACGTCATCACTATGGGCTATTAAATAAGCACTTTTTTCACCTTTTGCTGGTGTGCTGGCTCAATTTTTGTTTTCTACATAGAGGATTGGTTGCTGCCTTGGAGGCACGGCACCCAGACACACTGTTGCCTGTTACTGCTTTTTTACTTTTTCCTTTCTAGATAGATAGATAAATGATAGATAAATAGATATGATAGATAAGATGGATAGATAGATAAATAGATACCGTATATACTCGTATATAAGCCGAGTTTTTCAGCACGTTTTTTGTGCTGAAAACGCCCCTTGGCTTATACGCGAGTCAAATGTCCCAGAAAGCCGGTGGGGAGGGGGCAGGTGACAGAGGCAAGAGCCGGCGGCTTTAGCTAAAGCCTGTGCTGCTGCTAAAGAGAAATGAATATTAATTTCTCTTATAGCACACACAGTGACACCAGCAGCCGCCAGCTTCCAAAAGACATAATACTCACCCTCCTGCTCACCCTTTCAGCATCTCATTGGTCCTGGCATCCTTGCAGTTTCACATTTGTCCCAGCGCCCTCGCAACATCTCATTGGTCCTGGCACCGGCAGCCCTTCCTGTGCCGAGTGATGACATGGCTCTGCTCATTATGGTAATGAATATGCACTGCTCTCCACTCCCAGGATGCCGGGACCAGCGAGATGCTGTGAGGGTGCATGGAAGGTGAGTAGGATACAAAGATAGGGGATAAGGAGCCATGCATACAGGAACGGGTCGGAGGGAGCCATGCATGCCAGGACAGGATGGGGGAGTCATGCATACTAGGACAGGACGGGGGAGCCATGCATACCAGGAGAGAATGGGGGAGCCATGCATACCAGGACAGGACGGGGGAGCCATGCATGCCAGGAGAGAATGGGGGAGCCTTGCATACCAGGACAGGATGGGGGAGTCATGCATACCAGGACAGGACAGGGGAGCCATGAATACCAGGACAGAACGGGAAACAATGCATACCAGGACAGGGATGAGGGGACAATGCATACCCGGCTTATACTCGAGTCAATAAGCTTACCCAGTTTTCCATGGCAAAATTAGGTGTCTCGGCTTATACTCGGGTCGGCTTATACTCTAGTATATATGGTAAGTAGACAGATATATAAGTAGATAGCTAGATAGATAGATATGAGATAGATAGATAGATAATCTACCTATGTAAGCTAAACCTATTGAAGATGAAAAAAGAATGTACCTTTAGTGAATCCTGAGTGTCATCTAAGCAATAAACACGGATATTGTACTCCAGAGATGTGCAGGATGTTGGCCCAAAAATAGCTAATTTCAGTCGTTTGGCTGATGATTTGCTAGTAGATTGTCCCACCAGTGCATAGGTGCTTAATGTTTCTGTGAGTATGTGACAGGCTTCAGAGTCCATCTGAATGTAGCAAGGCGTCGTAAAGTTCTCTTCTCCGACAACCACAACATCCTATAATAAAATATAGGTTGATTATTGATAACTAATAAAACACAAGATAGGAGCTCAGATGTGGAGAATGGAGACTTGAAGCTGTAATAGAAAATACAAATACAAAGAATTCCCAAATGTAATAGGGTATGTTGTTATGCACTAGAACTAAATGCACTTGCCTATGAAGTCCAATTTAGTGTCCTAGAAGACACACAAACATGTGAAAAATACGTATATATGCGAGCAAACATGCCTTGAGTATTGCAGCTCTACATAGATACTTCTATAAGGGAATCTATTATGAACGTCCCAAAGAAGAAATTCTATATGGTCCTTTTAGAGGTGGCTGCATTATGATGTTACGGCCAGGTAAACATAAAAAGTTCCAAAATGTAAAAGTGATAAAGCTGAAGGGTCTGCAGGGGCGGTACATGTTCCTCCCCCGCAGATCCTGCACTAGTTATAACACAGTACATCAGAATTCCTCAAATGTTTCTTTAAACTAAACCCTTCGGTTTGACCTTTTAAACTAAATCTGCAATCTATAGTACAGTCCTCTTGAAAAATTAAAATAAGTAAAATTTAGGAATCTCTGTGAAAGCGTTTAATAAGGAAAAAATATCTCAGTAAATAGATGATGTTTTTGCATTTATTTCTAAATTTGATGCCTTATAATTTCAGAAAACCATCCAGCTGGTAGTGGTAAAATATAGACACCAACAAGGATCTGAATATTCACATTGCATACAATAGAAGCTTTAATGAAAGCAAATCAGAGAAAGTGATTTTGAGATAGCTCTGCTTCCTTTTCCACTGATACATTATATTAATTCATGAAAAACAACACAAGCCTTAATATATTCAGAAGTCAATCAGCGACTGCTCCAAGAGTTTACAGATTAAATTTAGCTCACAAGCAAAACGACATTAGGAAACAAGATAATATCTGCAAGTTGTAGAAGAGACAAATATAATTCAGTTCTAAATCTGAACTCTGTGCGTAAAAAGGAAAATGTTCCCTAAAAATACATTGTATTTTGCATAAATGCACTGAGTAATATGTAAAATCATTTCAATTGTCGAAATAATAAATGCCTACTAGGAAAATGCTGCACAGAGTATCAAATTCTATTAAGTAGCAATTCTCCAATAAGTGTTACTCATTAAGGGTTCGTTCACATGACCGTATTTTTGGTCCAAGTGCTATCCGTGAAAAAAATGGGCAGCACTTGGGCTAATGTTACTCAATGGGGCAGTGAAAATTAACAATTTTTTTTCACTGACCCAATCTGCATGTGAAAAAAAATCTCAGCATATACTAGTTTCTTCCTTAAATAGGATGAGACTCATCCATTCAAGTCTGTGGGTGTGTAAAAGAAATCTAATGTCATACGGAGCCACTTTATAGCATCTAGCTGCTGCTGTAAAAAACAGGATTGTATACAAGCTGCAGACATATGACAAGTGAGAAAAAAAATCATCCTACTTTTTGGGATGAAATTCTGAATGAGCTTTTATACACTTGTGTGAACCAACCCTAATGCAGATATTTCTTTATCATACCTGTTAATCGAAAAGCTGAGTGACAACCTGTATACACACTGGTGCACCAGAAAAGGTTGTCAGTCACTTAACCTCCTGCACAAGTCAGTGTGTGGGGAGGGGGCAGTGCAACTGAATTTAGCTTTGTCACATTACAAACCCTTCTATCAGCTTTCCTCATCTACTAGGATTGTCATCTCTATCCAGAGATGTGTTCGTAATCACAATTATGTCTTTTGTGTTCAACTTGTACTTTTTGTGCAATGAGGTAAGAGCATGGTGTCATTAGAACTCACTCAGAAGTAGTCTACATCAGGCAGGTCAGATATGTGACATGTAATGCAGCGCTAATCTCAGTACAGAGCAAGTACAAGTTGTTAGAGCAGAGCAGACAAAGTCATGGCTGAAAGTGCTGGCACCCTTGAAATTGTTCCAGAAAATGAAGTATTTCTGCCAGAAAATTATTGCATTGCACATGGTAAGACCCAGGAGAACCCCATTGCTGACACAGACTCATAAAAAGCTAGAATGCAGTTTGCTAAAATGTACATGAGTAAGCCAAAATCTTTCTGGGAAAGCTTCTTGTGGACGGATGAGACCAAGATAGAGATTTTTGGTAAAGCACATCATTCTAGTGTTTGCTGAAAACATAATGAGGCCTACAAAGAAGCGAACATGGTACCTACAATCAAATATGGTGGAGGTTCAAAGATATTTTGAGGTTGTTTTGTTGTCTCTGGCACTGAGTGCCTTGACTGTGTGCAAGGCATCATGAAATCTGAAGGTTAACAAAGGCTTGTGGGTTGCAATGCAGTGAAAGCTGGGTTTGCATCTTAGGTAATGGATCTTCCAGCAAGACAATGACCCCAAAACATAGTTCAAGAAGCACTCAGAAACGGATGGAAAAAAAGTACTGAGAGTTCTAAAATGGCCAGCAATGAGTCTGGATCTAAATTCAAATTAAACACCTGTGAAAAGATCTTAAAATTGTTGTTGGGAGAAGGCACCCTTTAAATATGAGAGACCTGGAGCAGTTTGCAAAAGAAGAGTGGGTGCAAGTGTGATTATTGACAGACTCAATAATCGGGAGAGCTGATAAAAGGTTTGTGATGTGACACAGCTATGCTCAGTTGTACTGCCCCCTCCACTGTCGGAGGTTAGACCAGGAGATCAGAGCTTTATCATTATACACTATCTTCTTTCCTTTAAGTGTTGCTGACTGGTTATGATTGTTCAGCATCGTACAAGGTGTTCAGCATCGTAGAGGGATAAGAAGTACACTCCCTCAGTGAAATCTCTGATAACAACCACTTTGATTTTAAAAAGGCAACTCATTAGGCGGCAAATAACTTGATTGCTAATATCTCTGCAGCGGTGACTCGAAATAAAAAAGTTTTATTCCCCTCTGCAGCAACTATTTCATTGGTTGTCCAGTTCAACGTGAAAAATTTGGTAAAAGGTCTTCTTTAACTTTATTAAGATCCTAAACAGTAGATACACGTTACTTCAGTGACATTGTCTTGTGCATATTGTTGAATATATTAATTGGCTATGATTCTTCATAGAGACATAATAGGGAATAACTACAAGCTGAATATGTGTAAATATCAATGAATGAAGAAGGGAAAAGTGGTAGCCAGACAATGTAAACTGAGAATGTATAGTCGGAGACATATGTACAGTACTACCATAAAATCTTCCATTTACTATGATTATTGCCTTGGCTGTTCTCATCTTCATTCTTCAGAAGCGCACCGCTCCATTTCCTCCCAGCTTCCTGTTTGCGAGGAAGCGGTGCACTTTAATGATTGACAGTTTGGTACAGCAGCATGGCTATGCACTGCCCCAAACTGTGCATTCTCCTAAGCTGCAAGCAGATTGGATTTTGCCTTCTGCAACATCAGAAGAGCAGAGGGGACCTCAAACTATCAGGATCCAGTTGGATCCAGTGATTCGGCCAGCACCAGAAAAGCACTTAAACTGCATAGCCAAGAGCTTGCAAGAGCTGCACTCTTTGCCTGCAATATCAGCCACAACTTAGTAGATTGCAGATGTAACCTATGGAATGAGCAGTAAATAATACAATCAAAATCACCTCTCTTCTTGAGAAAAGAGGAATTTTTATAAAAAGTAAATTGCAAAGTTGAATGTTTTTTTCAAGCACTTTGCAATTTTACTTATTAAAAAGGATTAGAGAATCCCTTTAAGATATTGTTTTAATCCACTACTCTTTGGTGACTATCTACTTTGCTTTATTAACATAATCAAAATACTAACTTATTGCAATTACCAACTTTGGCCACTAGGTGTCACCAGTGGCAAGTAGACCAGTCTAACTGAACCAAATAGTAGTTCATTTGTAGAAAATCAGCCAGTAGAAGCAAGGAAAATGTAGAAAACAGCTAATATTTAGATTTTTCCCTTTAAGTCCATAGAAAAACATTTAAAAACATTTAAAAAACATAGCAAGAAAATTTGAGGAATCCCCTGAATAAACATATTCTCAACCTATGTATTAGTCTTTACCTAACATTTATAGAAACCAATGTATCAGGGGCCAGAATAGCAATTATTTTGTAATATAAAGGTTATTCAACCTCCTCGATTCAAAATCTGAATACTGTATATAGATTAATGTGGCTATAGATTTATGTTACAAAAATAAGAGGGCTTCTGATTTGCCATTTGTAAATTAAGCCAAGTCCCAGCCTGATAGTATAGCCAATATTAAGGCTGCGACACTTAGACAAGCTGTGTTTCTACTGAGCCAGACTTAGATTACCATATGGTTATATAGTGATCTGAGTTCCATCCAGCAGAGTTGTGCAGGGCATGTGTAATATGGATCCTAATGAGCTGCTTTACAGGAAATAATCATTGTAAACAGACAGATAAGAACACAATGAGGAAAGAGGAAAAAAAGACTGACAATTCATAAAATTACAAAATAAAACACAATGTACTAATGTATGTATACAAGAGATGAGCAAATCGACTCGCAGGTCAAGTAATCACGTCAGTAGTCCTTTGCCACCAGACGGGAGCCCTGCAAACCTCCTTCTACCTGCTGGAATCCCCGCTGCCACTTCTGATTTGTAGGTAGGAGACGGTTCAAAGGGATCCTGTCTGATGGCCACAGATTACGGATGTGACTGCTGGAACAGGGCCTTGCAATGATAGATCATTAAAGATTTGATCATTTTCGCTTTATACCAATAATAGAAAGGCAGATCGACAGACAGACAGACAGACAGATAGGAAATATACAAACAGGGGAAAGAAATGGATAGATAGAGATAGATTTAAAGATAGATGGATATATGGATATGTAGATATGTAATGGGATGAATGAGTGAGAAGACACACGCAGTAATGCCTGAAAATCGCCATCTGCTGACTAAAGGTGCTAAGAAAGGAGAAAGCAGAGATAGTTCCAATATTAATAGGAACTGTAGAACAAAGTACACATCTTCTGAGGAAAGAGATTGGAAGACAGGTCAGGTCAAGTGACAGCTGTGGTGCAGTCAATAATTATAAAAGGTCCAGGAAGGCTGAGAAGGGGAGTAGTCATCGCCTGGACCTGTAGCAGGATGACCTTGTGAGCAGCAGATTTGACTTATAGGCACCATTACGAGAGACCAGATCCAAGTGAAAATCGGAGAGAGCAGACCTGAGGGAAGATCAAAGAGACCAGACTCGAGTGAAGATCTGAGAGACCAGACCCAAGTAAAGATCTGAGAGACCAGACCCGAGTGAAGATCCAAGAGACCAAACCTGGGTGAAGATCAGAGAGAACAGAACCAAGTGAAAATCCGTGAGACCAGACCTGAGTGAAGATCAGAGAGACCAGACCTGAGAGACCAGACCCGAGAGAAGATCCAAGAGACCAGACCCAAATTTAGATCTGAGAGACCAGACACGAGTGAAGATCCAAGATACCAGACCTGAGTGAAGGTCAGAGAGACCAGACCAGAGTGAAAATCCTTGAGACCAGACTCGAGTGAAGATCAGAGTGACCAGACCTGGGTGAAGATCTGAGAGACCAGACCCGAGTGAAGATCAGAGAGACTAGACCTGAGTGAAGATCAGAGAGACCAGACCTGAGAGACCAGACCCGAGTGCAGATCCGAGAGCCCAGACTGAGTGAAGATCCGAGTGACCAGACCTGAGAGAAGATCTGAGAGACCAGACCCAAGTAAAAATCTTAGAGACCAGACCCAAGTAAAAATCTTAGAGACCAGACCCAAGTAAAAATCCGAGAGACCAGACCCGAGTAAAGATCCAAGGGACCATACCCGATTGCAGACCCACGAGACCAGACCCAGAGATGAGAGACCCAAGTCGAGTGAGCAGACCCGGCACCAGGAGAAGCGATCAGGTTGCTGGAGAGGGATATTCGTATGAGCCACAACCCGGATGCAAATGTAAAGTGTTGGCCGAGGGGTGAACTTACTGGAGGCAGCTGCATTCTTCAC
>VIAB01001203.1:93256-105081 GCA_009801035.1 Oophaga pumilio | reverse complement strand
AGTTTTCCGCTGCAAAATTAGGAGCCTCGGCTTGTTCTCTGGTCGGCTTATACTCGAGTATATACGGTACATGGTTTACATTTTAAAAATTACATAAAGGAAAATGGTCTGATGCAAAAGGTTTAGCACCCTTGGAGATTTGTGTGCTCAGATAACTTTTACCAAAGGTTTCTAAATTTAATTAGCATGCAAGGGTTATGGCTTGTTCACTATCATCATTAGGAAAGGCCAGGTGATGTAAATTCCTAGCTTTATAAAAACCCAGCCTCCTCTAAACTTGAGCTAAAAAACAACAGCAATGGGTTCTTCTAAGCAGCTCCATAGCACTCTAAAAATGACAATGGTGGACGCTCACAAAGCAGAACCAGACTATAAGAAGATAGCAAAGCGTTTTCAAGTTTTCCGTTACTCAGTTTGAAATGTAGTTAAGAAATGGCAGTTAAAAGGAATAGTGGAAGTCAAGATAAGGTCTGGAAGATGAAGCAAAATTTCAGTTAGAGCAGCTCGTAGGATTGCTAGAGAGGCAAAAAAGAACCCCTGCTTGACTCCAAAAGACATTCAGAAAGATTTAGCAGACTCTGGAGTTGTGGCACATTATTCTACTGTTCAGATACACCTGAATTCTTTATGCAAACCTAACACCATCTGTAAGAAAGCTGATGTTGAAAAGAGGATGGTTTCTACAAATGGATAATGACCCTAAACACAAGTCAAAATCCACAATATACTACCGCAAAATGAACAGATGAGAGTTTTACAATGGCCCTCACAGTCCCCTAATCTGAGCATCATTGAAAATCTGTGGCTAGACATCAAAATATCAGTGCATGAAAGACGAGCCAGGAATCTCACAGAACTAGAAGAATTTTCCAAGGAACAGTGGATGAAAATCGATCAAACAAGAATAGAAAGACTACTGGCTACAAAAAGCATTAAGAAGCTGTGATGGCACTAGTTACTAACCATGCAGAGTGCCCAAACTTTTGCATTAACCCATTCCTTTTTGTTATTTTTTAAATGTAAAAGATGAAAATATATATATTTTTTGCCTAAAAAACAAAGGAAATGTGTCATCTATAACTATAGGTCTTTTAAAGATTTATCTATCCCATATCTATCTTTCTATCTATCTATCTATCTATCTATCTATCTATCTATCTATCTATCTATCTATCTATCTATCTATCTCTGTAGCGTTAGTTATTAAATCATGAAGAGGAGCGTCATGTTTCATGCTTACTTACTTCTACACTATAAGGAAGTCACTGGTCTCCCAGCCATATACAATTATCTGATTTATGGATGTGCATATAGAGTGTTGGCATATGCTGCCTTGCCTAAGCTTTTAATTGATTAAATGATAAAATGATTATTAATCATTTGCTACTGAGCCACTGAACATAAGTTTTAATGGGCTACCATAACTCAGGAAAGTACAGCAATTATCATTAAGCTGTAAGTAAAAAGGAAAGAGAAAATGCAGCTATCTGCATCTTTTTTTTAAGATTCTACAGAGAATACAGTTAGTCGCTTCCATTTTCATATTTTATAATGTATTCCAGGTTGGAGATATTATTCACAGATCACTCACTTAGGTCATAATAAAGCTATGTGCCGTAATGTTAACAAAGGATCCTGTCATAGGAGCCACTTGTAAAATCCAGTACAGTGCCTGTCATCATTGCTTCACACTAAACCAATCAACAAGAAAGGGACTGTATGTTCAGGGTCAAAGGGTCTCCTAACATTTAATAAGTTCAGATAATGAGGAGACTTGTTTGTACAGCTCTACCCATTTTTGTAAGTTTTAAGAATTTGTGAGCATACATAAATACACCCTAAATGTTCAGAATATTGGAACAACCCTTTACGTTCCTGACCACCCATAGACTTTCAGTGCATTATACTCTGCAGTGACGTTCTGAAATGTCTCTGCAAAGTGCAACAGGAGCACGAGATCGTACAGCTGTGAAAGTGGTGAGTCGGCTGTTAGATACAGCTGGACTTTCCACAGAGAAGGCAGGAAAGGTTTATTACCATCTCTGCTTTCCCGATCCCTGTATACACAGTGCTGAACAAGAGCTGCTTATATAGTATAAGAAGCAATGTCAGCACTTATTTCTCTAGATACAGCATGTGATTCCTGGATGTAGCGAGAAAGAAGGAGCTCTGCTATACAACCTACATATATCCTGTAGCTGAGGCTAATATAACAGCCCCAGCTGCAAGGAAAATCAGGTTAAAAAATACATAACTTTTAAAATGCCCCTAAATGTCTTTTGTAACCTTATGGGGCCACGATGTTTGAAATACAGTAAATGAAAAAATAAATAAATACATAAAAAGCAGGAAAATAAACGTAAAAAAAGTAATACCAATCACTGTTACTATCCCTGCCCTGTTGAAAGAAAAAATACTTGTCTTATATTTAAAAATGATTCTCGCGAAAATGGGAACAAATTTTAAAATACATTTTAGCAATCTTTTGAGATCGTAAGAAGAAAAAGTGAAAATCAGATACGTGTTTCCTTTATTTTTCCACCAATATTGCCCAATATCAGCAACAAAAATTAATCTGGAGAATATGAAAATAACATAAAAATGAGGTCCAATGAAAAAAAGATGTAAATATCAGAATGAGGATATTTTTTACAGCTCTTTAAACCGCAGATATGGAAAAACCCTAAAATGTGCCTGGTCAGGAACAGGGAAAATAGCCTGAGCTAGAACTGTTTTATTAATTACATTTTCTATCGATAAGACATGTTGATATAATTTCTATAATTGGAAGAATATTCTTAATAGATTGCTGTAGACCACTAAAACGGTAAACAGCCTCTTTTACTGGTGCATGCGGTATCTGTAACTCGCCCCTCTGCCGATAAGAACTACAGAGAGACGTAATGCTGGCTGCAACTAGCGTTCTGCATCCTACATTATTACTGCTTTATTAGATCAGTGAGTGTGATAATAACAGGAGGAAACTGGAATAATTCACAAATCGTTTTAGAGAATAATTGGAGTGTGATCAAGGAGATGACGAAGATAATTAGGACCTCAACTGGCTTGTGTATGAGCCACCGCTTCATTTTATAATAAAAATGTACATTATGAGAAAACAATTCAATATAATCAAAACTGTCAACCTCTCCGGGGCAGCAGTAAATGCGCCAAGATGTTCAGGGAAACCCAAAGTATTCACAGAGGAATCCTGGAGTTAATTCCAAACTCTCCGAATTCCTAGTTCCAAATTCATTCTCTGCATGACTGCAGCGCACAACTGGCCAAGGACTGTAAAATAGGATGAGAGACGCACAAGTCAATTTATGATGTGGCAGCAGGCAGAAAACAAAATCTCTCAATATAAACTGCAAATTCATGCAGAAATTCAAAATACTTCACATTTCCGTCCAGGATAAACCTTATGAACAATTACAGCGAGCCTTGTAAAGGTTTCTGAAAAGCACTGGGATTTCAGTACCTATAGAGGGAAAAGCACACACCAGACACTTAGTGTAATGCGAATGTCATAAGGAAAAAATAATTTCAAGAGAATTTTAAGATTGCAGAACTTGTGCTATGTTCTCGTAATATTGTAATTTGGGACAAATTAAAGGGGTTTTCCGAGAATGATTTTTTATTGCTGCACAGGCTAGTGGATGTTGAAAATAAGAACAACACCAATATTTCCCCAGTCATACCTCTCTATTACTGCTCATGTCTTTGTTGACTAACTGGAGTGGTGACATTGTGAATACAGCATACGTGACCACTGCAGTCAATCACTGGATTCAGCAGAGATGTAGATAGTATGAGTCACTGATTGACTGCAGCGGTAAAGTATGCTGTAGTTGTACTGTCAACACTAAAGACTGTCAACAAAGACTGGATGGAGCAGTTGTGAAGACAGCAGCACTAAAAAATATTCCCAGATAACCCCTTTAACGCTGCACTTTAGAAACTCAAGTTTAATGAAAATCAGATTTGTATTTACTGTAAGTGCTTCACAGGTCCCCTCTTATTGGTGTCACAATGAGTGCACTTAAACCGAAAGTTCATTTTAGCACTGCTTGTTCTCCATGCTCTTGGAGAAAATTTTTTATTCTGTGTAACCTCCTATTACTAAACCTTTATTCTGTGCTCACGGTTCCTAGCATGGATTTTGCCTTTAAAACACATGTGTAACATTGGTCAGGCAAGTTAAGTGGATCATAGCTCATGAGTGAACATTCAGAAATGTGCCACACAGGTTAAACAAGGAGACAGCTTAGTGATCAGAGATGGCCGAACAGTGATAAAATGAACTAGTGAGTCAGATGGTTGCAAAGCCACAGTGCACCTGTCCCGAGTCTGTAGCAAGGAGAAGGATCCATGGTTGAGCTTGGCCTGCTGAAAGGAATAATGACCATTTAATCTCAAATGATTGGTTTTATATTGACTATTCAAGGACAATGGCCTGTTTTACCCTAAAACGGCCCTTTGAGAGGTACATTGTCAACTTTCCCAAGAGAGAGTTCCTATAACTGCTGGGAACTACCAAGTTCTGAGCCTCAATTTGGATGTGCAACCACCAAGTTCTATTCTTCACAACTGTGTGTAACTGCATGTAAAGGTGAACTGTTTGCCAAAACCTTGCAGCCCTTAAAATGGTTTCTACAGACAGACTTTGCATAACTCACTATGCAGGTCTCAGTACCCTTTAACCCCTATATAGAGATCTGAATGCGCAATAGGACCCCCAAGTTGCATCCAAGCAATAGCTGCTGGCCAATGGAATAAGCTCACAGAGGAAAGTCATCTAGCCAGGTCAAAAACAGAAGGGGTAGGTACAAGACAAAATCAGGAAAAACAGACAAGGTGAATATTTAGCTGAGGTCAGAACCAGGAAGACTGAATCAAAGGCAGAATTATCAGGCAGATTAAGGGTTAAGTCAATGCATGGTCATCAGTGGTTATCAAATTATTTGGGACAGGCACCAGAGGATAACAAAATTAACAAACCAAGGTCAGTATAGACTTCTTAACTGGCAACTCCTAGCACACTGCTGGGAGATTTAACAAAGTGTGGTGCTGACCTTGAGGTCAGATCAAAGCAGAACGCTAAGGACAGCTATGGACTAGCTTTTCTGCAGAAGCTTACACACTCCCTGGCTGGGAGGCACTAAAAGTCCCAGTCACACTAATACAGGTATTATTGGCTGGACCACCAAGTGATGCTGGTATTACCACCCCCTCCATTGTCAGTACCACCAGCAGAGAATGTGCTGCCCAGGACAGAAGACTGGGTGGCCTGATAACAGAAAGAATATTTGTCTGAATTATAGTGACACTTGAGAAACACCACAGTAAGCATGAGACAAAAACTACAGCTTTATGGGTAAAACACTTCTCCAAGCAGAAATCAATATGTGTATAGATTGTGGTGTTATGGCGGAATACACAGCCTAATAAAGGGCCATATTGATCTGTCACAGTGATATTAATGAAGCACTGATGGAAATCAGAAGCCAAAACGTGGCAATAATCCAATTAAAGCTTCCTTACAACTGTGCTGCTATATTCTGCATTCTAGCGAACGTTACTTCGTCCTGTGTCTGAGGCATTACTGTCACTAATAGTTTAAGGAAAATGGATCAATAAATAAAAAAAAAAATTATAGGGGAAATGAAAATGTGATTTCAGGCAAGATTTGGAGTCTATGCAGTTATCAAAATAATAGTTCACACAGACATAATATACATGCCGAGCAATTAAACAGACTGTGAGGGCACTAGCTATTTCCGGGGTGTGGAGAAATTAGTCTCTGGATTTTATTTTTTGCTTTTTTAAAAAAAAAAAAATCAGTTGAATAAATAATTTGAGTACAGGAGCGCGCGTTATAGTAATAGGCTTCACGTCTAAAGACATCTCTGCTTGTACGGTTGGCAGACAATGAGGAAGCATGCTGTGTTTTAAAACATTAATTATTGTTATTGTGATATGGAATTTATAATACAAGCATACGAGTGCATATCCTTCTATTAAAGGGTCTCTGTCTGCACAGAATGACTGTTGCAACTAAGTCTCGCCATTCGGTTCTTCACTGGCCAAACATTTATATGTACCTCGCCACTTGTTTGTTTTCCCCTCAGTCCTCGCCCCTCTCTTTGATTGACAGCTCTGGCTTCAAAGAGACAGAGAAGGGTTGAAATAGAGGGAAGTCAAGCTGGTGGGAAGGTGTACTTACATGATTGTCCCCACCTTGAAGCACCGAGCGCCCATACTTAATTTGAACAGTCATTCTGTGTTGACGGAGCCCCTTTTAAGTAGTAGTAGTAGAATTTGCTACTGTCATTACCGAAAACAGCCAATATTTCATGTTAACTATCTGGAATTTGCCTTTAAGTGATGAATAGTCATCCTATAGTCGTCCCAAGTACCTAGATAAACTCACATGCATGGCATTGGTTCTATGAGGAAGCCAAAATAAGGAGGATTCATTATAATATAACGGAAAAGACGGTCTTTTTGACTTTTATGAGGCTGGTCTATATTGCTAAACAGCAGAAAGTAAAGTATGGAATGGTGCAGTATAATTTCTACATTTCTGTTTTTTTCAGTCACGATGGGGTGCAGAGTGTACATTAATGAGAAAAAAAAATGAACTTTTTTGAATTTACCAAATGGCTGCAATGAAACAAAGAGTGAAAAATTTAAAGGGGTCTGAATACTTTCCGTACCCACCGTATACTCTAAGCAGAAATCCCTGCAGAGGTTATTCTCGTCATTTAAAGTTATTGCCTTTCCAAAAGATATCAATGGCGATCCAAATACTTGGACCACATTTATCCAAAGAGTAAGGTTCTACCATGCATGCCACTTTATGTGCACCAATGCTACATCCACTCTTCGTTGAACAGAGTACAGCACTTTGGGAATTTTCCAATTGGGCATTCTGAGCATTACTTTCCTTCCACCTGACAGCCCCACAGATCCGGAAGTTATTACTTATTCTGTGGATTGGTGATATCTTTCATTGTTGGGAATAACCCCTTTTGGAATCATAACTAAGTCTACTGGACCTTAATAGTTAGTATCAGTTTGAGTTTCCTAGAAAATATGAGGAATCGGATCCATTTATTGATCCATCATTTAAAAAAAGCATAAAAAAAACAAAATACTGCAAAAATGCAGATGTAAAGTTTCCCTTCTCTTACTTTCATGAAACTGATATGCAAATTATCTGTCCTCCAGGAGGAAGAACACTCTCTACTCAATCTGATGGCTTTTAAAAAGGATAAAAGTACCACCCAAAGCATCTTCATATAGAAAATGGATTTAAAAAACATTTATTTAGCATTTTTCAAATCAGTAATCCTGTTTTTACGAGAAGTAATAGTGTACACAGAAACAAATGTCAGTTCACACCACCCCGCAAGCATGGCATTAATAGCGGCACTCTGTCCTTTAATCTGTGCACAACAGTGCATGCAATCTCCTGTAACCTATTCTTGATGATTACTGATACCCCTTCAGGAACCAAGTAAATATGAAATGCTGAACTTATTATATAAAAGTGACAAAACTAATGACAGCGCCAAGAAATAGAGAGGAGGGAAAAAAAATAAAGACAGAGAAAAAGCGAAGCAACTTGTTAGTTTCAGACAGAGCTATAAAGCATGACAAATCAATCTTCTCAGCAGTGATGGATCATAGAGCAAGATTATACGTTCCTGACTTGTATATAGGAAACCATTAAAATATTACCATTAAACCCAGACACTAAGGAACTGGAAACACCCTAGGGCTAAGCGTGCCGATATTCAACTGGGTTTTTCATTATGGAATTCTATGTTACAGGGTTTTATGAAAGAATAATGGTAATGGGAAGCGCTCTTTCTCTCATGTCATGTAAATGCATTCAAAGAAACAGGCAAATCCAGAAAATACATAATACATTTCCATAAATAGTCTCCCCTTTACAGTATGTGTTTTATTGCATTCATCAAACACTACAAGACATTTCAGGAGAAAACAACTTAGAGAAAGGTTTTAAGACTAGAAGTAGATTTTATCTTTTCTCATTACAGGGATTGTTTCATGAGATGACTAGGGTATGCCATCACTGCCCAGTTGGCAGTCTCTCACGGAAAAAGTGTGCCAGCAGGACTGTAAAGACGGTGAATACAACATGAGATTTTGTCTCCTGTGAGCAAAATGTAGCTTTCTCCAAATTATGCACGATTGGACCCTTTAGGTTGGGGCAAGACGGTGATTATGGCTGTCAGAGATCATACTTTGCTGTTGCTACATCACAGTGTAATTCAGGTGAAAACGGTCACATCATAAAACAAATGGCCAAAAAGTCAGAGCCAATCCAATTTATTGTCACTTGCTAGTCACAGCCTCAGTAAATTGTTGGCTGCAATGCGACCCCATTCACTTACATTATGCTGCAGTACAGAGAGATCTTTGATCACGCAACTTGTGTTGAAGCCAAGGTTGGCAACAAGTATCAACCTTGTAGTCAATGGCTGTGGTCTTTCATAGTGTAGGCAAAGTGATAAAGTTGCGGATTCGAGTGTGGATTTTTCCACATGAAATCTGCAGAATCCGTAGGTAAAATAACCTGCGTTTTACCTGAGGATTCATTGCGGATTTACTTCGGATTTTCTGCGGTTTTTGTGCAGATTTGGCCTGCGTTTTTACACCTGCAGATTCCTATAATGGAATAGGTGTAAAAACGCTGCGGAATCCACACAAAGAACTGACATGCTGCCGAAAATAAACCGCTGCGTTTCATCGTGGAAATTTCCGTAGCATGTGCACAGCGTTTTTTGTTTTCCATAGGATAACATGTTACTGGAAAACTGCTGCGGATCCGCAGGGCCAAATCTGCTGCGGATCCGCAGACAAATCCGCAAAGTGTGCACATACCCTTAGACGCACCAGACCATAAGACACACCCCAAATTTTTAGAAAGAAAATGGGGAAAAAATAATGTATCAAATGGGGGGTCTGTCTTACAGTCCTGAATTCATCTTACCCGTGGGGGATTGGCAGCGCTGGTGGCAGCAGGAGTCGGGCGATTCTTCCGGCGGTCCGACACTGCAAGGCGATGATCTTGCTCCCATCCCAACCTGGTGCGGCAGTTTCGGCAGTGGGTGGCTCCGGCGACATGGTGTGGCAATTTCGGTGGTGCTGTGGTGGGCTTCGGCGATATGTTGCAGTAGTTTCGGGGGTGCACAGTGCTGCGGGGTGCTCCGGCAACATTATGTGAAAGCCCGAAGTCCCCACAGTTTTATTTCCTTGCCTTGATGTTGTAGCCTCTGGGAAAATAGTCGCCGGAGGCGGTGCATGCTCAGATTGAGATCTCGGCAATGAGATCTCGTAGCCGAGATCTCAATCTGCCCATGTGCTGCCTCTGGTGGCCATTTTCCTGGAGGCCACAGCATCAAGGCAATGGAACTGCGCGGGGCTTCGTGCTTCAAACATAATGTCGCCAGAGCCCCCCTGCAGCACCGAGGACCGCCGAAACTGCAGCACCATGTCTCAGGAGCCCTGCGCAGCAAGGAAGAATCGCCCGACTACTGCTGCCAACAAGCACACTGTAAGTACATTCCAACCATAAGACGCACCCCCACTTTCCTCCCAAATTTTTTGTGAAAAAAGTGTGTCTTATGGTCCGAAAAATATGGTAATTCTGCTGCCACTTCATTCTAGAACAGCGTCAGAGTGGTTGCACAGACGCTCATAGGACATTCATAGCACATCCTAGATGTAGGTCCATGTAGATGTGTTCCATGTGGGTAAAACTTACTAGATCCAAAATTCTATGGAGATTAAAAATGTATTATATCCTTACTGTGGTGAGTCCTCTCATGTCCTGGTATATAGCATTAAATTCCCTGGATAACCATAAAATTAAAGTGGTTGTCCAGTGAAAACAACCTATCCATAGGAGAAGTGATAATTTGCTGATAGATGGGAGTTTCAACTCAGGAACTAACCCCAATTTCCATATCAAGTAAATTTTATCCCTGTTACAAAATGGCAAGGTAGGTTGAACATCCGGTCAATGCTATATTCATTCCCTATTAGGCTATTGTAAAAACCTGAGCGCAGTGATCGGCAGCACCTTAGGAAATGAATGGAGTTGAGGTCCAGCATATTCACTTCCACCCCATTTTATCTGATAAAAGTACCCCATTCTTTTGATTGATGCAGATCCCAGAGGTCGGACTCACAACGGTGGATAGGTGTTCACTTGTTTTCATAGGATTTTAAAGTGTAGTTAATGTTAACTCAATGTCTATAAAAAATATATATTATGTGCTGTCTATGAGCAAAATGCAGTTCCAATGAATAGATGGACATATTAAGCTATTAATCGGCAAAGTGTGTTTGATCCAAATTTAACCTAGTGACAGCGTTACAATGCGTGCGATCACTTTATGTTTCCGTCTCAGTGAGTCAGAGCACAAACCATCCAGACTTAGAGTAAGAAAATGTATACAAAGTGCTGGAAGAAGGACACCTTATATGATTTTATAACTTATATTTCAACGAACTGAAAGAAAAAATGCCTTTTACTAAGATTGGGATAATGTAATAAATATTTAGGATGACTCCTAGCATAGGCGGAAATACACAAAAGGATTTTAGAGAAGAAAAACTAAAAATCCATGGATTAGTAAGGATGTATGGTTATTAACAAGTCATACAGCTAGTGTTTAGCAGTCACGCAGTCTTGTCCTTACTTTGCATACATAATCCATCAGTGCAGTTCTTTGACTGTAATACAGGGCCGTCACAGTCTTTCCCTCCGTTTCTTGGTGGGGGGTTGGCACAATCTCTGCGACGCCAATGTGTGCACTCTGTTCCACAGGTTGACCATTTGCTCCATGCTGTCCATTCGCCATCCTCTGAAGGAGACAATAAAATAAATATGGAAAATTTGATAAACTAATGAGGGGAAATACATTTTGGGTGGTATTCAAAATGTAAAATCGGAAAAAATGGTTTATGATTAGTTTTGTCCTCTCATTGTTCACCTATATCAAATTACAATTATTCAAAAAATTTACTATTTAGTTATTTAGTTAAATAGAAATTGGTAAAATAGTATAGTAAAACTGTGGAATTTTAATATAATGATTTGCGCATGCATCTGGACTGTTTTATTCCATCCACTGGGCTGGAATTGCAACACTGAGTGCCGTTGTCCCTTTATTCTTATCATCAGTCTCTATTAAACTAGCGAGACCCTTACAACCACACAGATGGGATTTGGTTTCAGTGTTACATCATGCACCTTTACCTGGACACAAGGTAGTACAGCTTATCTTCTGGACGCTTTGGCCATCACAGACAGACCCTCCATTTAGTGGGGCAGGATTTGTACACATTCTTGTACGCTTCTGGTAACCTTTGCCACATCGATTACTGCATGAGGACCACTCTGTCCATGTGGACCAACCACCATTCACTAGAAATAGACAAAGTATTACAGCACACTATTAGATATCATACAGTAGCCCAGTAATGCAGTACTTGAAAATTTTTTTCTCCAATGAAATAAATGAAAGTGTGGGGAACTCCATCTACCCAATTTCTACTCCCCATAACTTCACCTTCAAACAGAAACTTACCACACTTACATGTAGTGGGTAAAAGTATGGGATAAGGTAGTCCCTGATCTTAATAGTGTGTGAAAATTGCCAATGAGGTCCGTAACCATATAAAATAATAAAACTGTAGGCTGAGTCCATTCATACAGGTCATGTAATGCTACTGCGACTCATTAAGGCCCCGTCACACTAAGCGAGATCGCTAGCGAGATCGCT
>VIAB01001203.1:42226-53761 GCA_009801035.1 Oophaga pumilio | reverse complement strand
AGCACTATATGCTAATTTTTTGAGAAGGACCTGTATGTAGCCACCCAGTGACCGTGTTGTCAGTCACGACAATATATTGCTATTATTTATTACTATTACTGTATAATATTACTATTGTTTATTTTTAGAGCACCATTGATTCCATACAAGCTACAAATTTAAAATAACATGAACAAACTAACAATGACTGACTGGTACAGAAAGGAGTGGGCCTTGCACTTACATTTTATAGGACAATGGGAATATTGCATTTGTATAATAAGAAATTGCATTCCTTAGCAAAAGGAAGGTAAGGGTAGACATAAGTATATTCCTGGTTTGTAGAGTGTATTGGCAGTTCAGCTCACTCAGCAGTACATGAAGATAGAAAACAGGAACGCTGTCTTTTAAATCTTCTGTTGGTTTATAAGATAGTAGGCATAAACCAACAGGAAGGGAAAAATAAACATAGCCCTTTGGGCAAAATAAGAAGACAAAAAAAAACAAAATGCTCTAACACAGTCCTTACATTTGGAGCAACACAGGGATAGCACAGGTTCAGTCTTTCCTCGTCAGGACACAAACTTCTGGAGTTCCTTTCTCCAGCCCTACTGAACCATGACTGCCTGTAGAGGCCAGCTGTTTAAGCCCCAGACCACACCCTGGGGTGGAGACAAGGTGGACAACTTTCCAACTGCTGTACGGTTGTCCACAAAATACCCAACCCTTTAAATAGATTGGCTGTTGGGTTTCACATCACTGAAGCCATTAAGCGCAGTGAAACATATCTGACCTCCAGCACTTTACCAGTGACTTTATCACATATCCCCCACCTCTGCCCAAAGTCAGGGGTTTTGGCACCTACGCTCACTAAACAGTGGAGTCTGGACAACGCATCTGCGTTCCTATGTAGCAGCTTTGACCTACGCTCGACATGAAAATTAAAGTCCTGAAGCGCTAAAATCTATCTAGTCACCTAGGCATTCTTCCCCTTCCTTTCCCTCATCCATCTTATGGGTGCATTATCTGACACTAGCCTGAACATACGACTAACAGGTAGTATCTCAGGGTGTCAATTGCCCATTTGATGGCCAAGCACTCTTTTTCTACAATGACATAGTTCTTTTCACAGGTGGAGAGTTTCCTACTTAGGAATAGGACTGGATGTTCATCCCCTTCTATCTCCTGGGACAGCTCCACCCCGACGTCGGAGGAGTCCGTCTGGAGCACAAACTTCTTAGTGATATCCGGTGCAAACAAGAACGGCTGTCTGCACAGTGCGAGCTTCAACTCCTAGAATTCCATCTCTGCTTCAGAGGACCATTTGGCCATCGACATCTTTGGCAAAATTCGGGATAAATCGATGATAGTATCCCACAATTCCCAGAAACGCTCTGACCTGGTTTTGGAGACCGGTTGTGGCCACTTTTGTATTGCCTCCAACTTGTCTATTTGCAGCTTTATTTCGCCCCTCCCAAAGATGTAGCCCAAGTATTTTGCCTCTTCTTTCCTCAGGGCTCACTTTTTTGGGTTTATGGTAAACCCTGTCTTCCTCAGTGCATCCAGAACTACCTGGAACTTCTTCAGGTGACTTCCCCAATCCAGGCTGAAGATCACAATGTCATCCAGCTAAGCGGTGTTGTACTTTTGTGAGAGGCTAGGATCCGGTCTATGGCCCTCTGGAAAGTAGCTGGGGATCCTTGTAGTTCAAATGGCATTCGGGTATACTGAAAGCAGGCATTCAGGTGTAGAGAAGGCTGTCTTCTCCTTGGAGACAGGGGAATTTGCCAGTACCCTTTTGCTAGGTCCAGGGTGGTAATATATCTGACCAGCTTTAGCCTCTCAATGAGCTCATCATTACAGGACTTCAGATATGCATAGAACTTGGACATCTCATTTAGCTCAAGGACAATAGGGCTTGACCAAGCGGTCTTTGACTCCTTGATGTCACCCAGGCACAACATTCTCCTCACCTCTTTGGAGATCACCTCATGGCAGGCTTTGGGAATCCGATATGGCTTTTGGTTCACCCTCACATGCAGTTCAGTCAGGATTTCATGGTCCAGAACCTGCATACATCCTGGTAACTCCGTTAGCAGGTCCCAGTTCCGCTGATGTAACTCACGGCACTGTTGTTTCTGGGATGGTGATAGTGTCTATGCCACTGTGACATCCTTGACCGTGGCTTCAGGACTGGCCCCCAGGCATGTAGCTTTCACCAGTTCCCTGTCTCACCATAGTTTAAGCAGGTTGATGTGGTACACTTTGTACGGTTTTCTTTTCCCTGGATGGTGGACCTTGTGGTTGACATCATTCAGCTTTTCAACCACTTCGTATGGACCATGCCATTTGGCCAGGAACTTACTTTCCAACGTTGGGATCAACATCAACACCAACACCCAGGGCTAAACTGACTCAGTCTCTCCGACCAATTGTAGACCCTTGCCTGGGCATCTTGTACTTAAAGGAGGCTCTCCCTCACAATCGGCATCACCCATGCTATCCTGTCCTGCATCTGGGCCGCATGTTCGATAATGCTTCGGTGGGGTGTTACCTCCATTTCCCAGGTCTCTTTTGCAATGTCCAATAGTCCCCTAGGGTGTCGTCCGTATAGCTGCTTGGATGGCGATAACACCATGGAGGCCTGTGGGACTTCTCTAACTGAGAACAGTAGGTACGGTAACAGGCAATTCCAGTCCTGGCAATCCTTCTTCATGAACTTCTTCAGCATAGACTTTAATGTCTTGTTGAACCTTTCATCTGCGTTTGGTATACAGATGTCTTGAGTTGGGTAATCTGGAGGGCCTTACATAACTCTCTCATTACCTTGGACATGAACTGTGTTCCTTGGTCTGTCAGAATCTCCCTGGGCAGACCCATCTAGGAGAAAATATGGACTAGCTCTTGGTCTATACTCCTGGCTGAGGAGTTACTCAGTAGTACCGCCTCAAGGTACCTGTTACATAGTCCATGACCACCAAGATTTATTTGTGGCCTCTGGCGGACTTAACTAAGAGTCCATCAAGGTCAATGGCAATCCAGGTCTGCATCGGCCTAGGGAGGGAGTTAATAAATCTGTCCATGACCACCCGCTCGACTATCTGGGCTGGAGGGGAGGACTCTGGCTGCAACCATTTCTGAACCAGATGCAGTAAGTCACACATCTGAGAGCAAGGGGGTTTGTCACCATAATATGCCCAGTGATGAACTCTTTGGGCTCTGACAGACATAGTGACCCCTGAGCATGCCAACATCTCCATTTTTAATTTGGCATATTCCCGGGCATCTTGTAAGGCCAAGTCATAATAAGCCTTCTGGGGTTTGCCTATCAGATAGGGGACAGCACGTCTGCTCACTGCTCTGGGGGCAGCTCCTCTCTACTCTGCAACCCATTCAAACACAGTCAAAACCGCCTTTACATCATTGCACGGTGTTACTTTCTGCATCGCTCATCTTACCGTCTTCCGGACCTACAGTATTTGTTGTCAACTGGACTTGGGGGATGAGCTTCCTGCTTCCCATGAACTGCCTCTGCAAGTAACTCAATCTGCTGCTTTTGTTGTAACTGGTGCTGTTGGTGCTGCTGCTGTTGCATCGGTTGGGTAAGCAGCTTACTCGTCTCCTGATTTGTCAGCTGTTGCAGCTGCTATGCGTTCACCAGATGCTTAATCAGGTCCTCCATACTGCCTGACTTTGTCTTCTGGCTTGTGACCGCCATTACCTTGGACATGCGGTTTGTCCACAGCTGCTACTCATGTTCCAGGAACATTACCCCCATTCTCCACCAACTGTGGTAGTTCAGCTCACTCAGTGATACACGAAGGTATAAAACAGGAACACTGTCTCTATAAATCTTCTGTTGGTTTATTAGATAGATGGCATAAACCAACTTGAAGGGACAAATAAACACAGCCCTTCGGGCAAAACAGGAAATCCCCAAAAAGTCTTTTTTTTGTGAGTCTCCCCAAGGCTCAAACCCATAACAAACCCTAGAGCATTGTAGGCTCTAGCTAATGCCAGGAGTCACAGGTTCCATTAACATCTCTGGGAGAATTTTGTATACTTGATCTGTATTGCAGGCAGTAACCCCACAGACAGATTATACTGGTACATAGATACATTGTACACAGCAGTGTATTTCTATGTCCCTGTATTCTTGAGGGAGAATAAAAGATTTTTTTCTTACTATAAGCTTGCTAAAAAATAATGAAAAACAATTACAATAATGTCATTTTTACTTTTTAAAAAAATAATAAAGATCATAAATCAGCAAATAACATGGACATATTTATATTCTCTGTAATTTTAAAGGCTCGCAGAATACAGCGATCAGATTATTTATGGTTATTGGCAAATGGTGCAAAAAAAATGTGATTGATATTTTTTGTCAATTTTTTGACACGTAGCATAAATACAATTTTTTTTCTGCTACTTTTTTACTGCACATTCTCTTCAGCTGTCCACACCACATGATGCAATAACAATCTTCTCTTATTATTGTTGTGCTTCTTTTATGTGTTTTCTCACCATATTTGATGCATTTTGGTGCAGATGTGAAGCTGCATTTTAATACTACAGAAAAGCTTTGATTCAGAGCTAAAAAATGCAATTGCATTTTTTTCCCTTGGGTTTTTTCAGGCTCCACATAGAAGCCTACAGTGGTATGTAAAAGTTGGGCACTCCTGGTTAAAATTACTGTTATTGTGAACAAGTAAGCAGGTTGAAATGAAATGATATCTAAAAAGGCTAAAGTTAAAGATGACACATTTATTTAGTATTTTAGGCAAAAAATATATATATTTATTGTAATTTGTTTACACTTCAAAAATTACAAAAAGGAGAATGGGCCTATGCAAAAGTTTGGAGACCTTGGAGATTTGTGGGCTCAGATAACTTTGACCAAGGTTTTATACCTTAATTAGCCTGTTATAGCTTGTTCACTATCATTGTTAGTTAAGGCCAGGTGGTGCAAATTTCCCAGCTTTATAAAAATCCAACCTCCTATAACCTTGTGCTAAAAAACAGCAGCTGCCTAGCACTCTGAAAATGAAAATGCAGAAGGTTATAAGAAGATAGCAAAGCATTTTCAAGTTGTTCTTTCCTCAGTTCAAAATGTATTTAAAAAATAGCAGTTAACAGGAACAGAAGAGGTCAAGATATGTTCTGGAAGACCAATCAAAATTTCAGTGAGAGCTGCTCGTAGGATTGCTGTAGATGCAAATCAGAACCCCCGCTTGACTGCAAAAGACCTTCAGAAAGATTTAGCAGACTCTGGAGTTGTGGTGCATTGTTCTACTATTCAGAGACACCTGCACAAATATGAACTTTATGGAAGAGTCATCAGAATAAAATGTCTCGTGCAACTTCACCATAAAATTCAGCATCAGAAGTATGCAAAAGAACATCTAAACAAGCCTGATGTATTTTGAAAACAAGTTCTATGGACTGATGTGGTTAAAATAAAAGTCTTTAGCCACAGTGATCAACGGTATGTGTGGAAATAAAAGGGCACAGAATTTCAGGAAAAGAACATCTCGCCAACCAGTAAGCATGGGGGTGGATCAATCATGCTTTGTGGTTTTGTTGCAGTCAATGGCACGGGGAACATAGAAAGAAGAATGGATTCAAAGAAATTTCAACAAATGCAAAAAATTGAAGTTGAAAAGAGGATGGCTTTTACAAATGGATAATGATTCTAAACATATGTCAAAATTCACAATAGACTGCCTGAAAAGATGCAAGCTGATGTTTTACAATGACCCCCACAGTCCCCTGATCTGAACATCATTGAAAATCTGTGGATAGACCCCAAAATAGCAGTGCATGCAAGACGACCCAGGAATCTCACAGAACTGGAAGGATTTTCCAAGGAAGAATGGATGAAAATCCCTCAAGAATTGAAAGGCTCTTGGCTGTCTATAAAAAGTGTTTTCAAGCTGTGATACTTGCAAAATGGGGTGCTACTAGGTACTAACCATGCAGGGTGCCCATTTTCCTTTTTGTAATGTTTAAAATGTAAAGAATGACAATATTTTCTTTTCTATCCTAAAATACAAAGGAAATGTGTCATCTTTAACTTTTAGAGATCATTACATCTTCAAGTTGCTTAACTGATCACAATAACAGTAATTTTGACTGTAGAATCATAGAATCATAGAATGGTAGAGTTGGAAGGGACCTCCTGGGTCATCTGGTCCAATCCCCTGCTCAAAGCAGAATTCACTAAATCATCCCAGACAGATGTCTGTCCAGCATCTGTTTCAAGACTTCCATTGAAGGAGAACTCACCACCTCTCGAGGCCGCTTCTTTTTTGCAAGCTAAACATTCCCAAATCCTGTAACTGTTCATCATAGGACATGATTTGCAGACCGGTCACCATTCTTGTCGCTCTTCTCTGAACTTGTTCCAGTTTGTTGATGGCTTTTTAAAATGTGGTGCCCAAATCTGGACAGAGTATTCCAGATGAGGTATGACCAAAGAGGAGTAGAGGGCAATAATGACTTCACGTGATCTAGACTGCATGATTCTGGTAATACATCCCAGCATTGTATTTGCCTTTTTTGCTGCTGCATCGCACTGTTGACTCATGTTCAGTCTGTGATCTATTAATATACCTGTCTTTTTCACATGTGCTGTTGCTTAGCCCTATTCCTCCCATTCTGCATATGCGTTTTTCATTTTTATTGCCCAGATGTAGTACTTTGCATTTTTCCCTGTTAAAAACCATTCTGTTAGTTGCTGCCCACTGCTCCAGTTTATTTATATCTTTTTGAATCCTCTCTCTCTCTTCTCTAGTATTAGCTATTCCTCCTAGCTTTGTGTCATCAGCAAATTTAATCAGTTTACCCTCAATTCCTTCATTTAAATCATTGAAAAAGATGTTGAACAATACAGGGCCCAGGACAGAGCCCTGTGGTACCCCACTTGAGACCAGGGGTGCACAAACTTTTATATGCCACTGTAAAAAACACTAAAACTGCACAGTTCAGCAGTATCTTTAGAGGCACCAAGAGCATCTTCATGAAATCACATACACTTTGCTTGGACATTTAGACTGTGCTCATGTGTAGTGTAAATGCTGTGTATTTTCTGCTGCTTTTTTTAATAAGAAATTCTGCTGTGTTTAACTGTCCAAGCAAAGTGGATGTGATTTATTGAATACTGTGCTCACTGTGCTTCTGAAGACGGTGCTGAAATATGCGGTTTTGGGGCTTTTTTATCTCTAGAGGCTTCTATGTGGAGTCTAAAGAAACACATGTAAAAAACTGCAGTTACTTTTTTAAGTGCAGAATCATAACTTTTCTGTAATATGAAAAAACAAGAACGCTGCTTCACCCTTGCACCAAAAATGCATAAAATGAGGGAGAAAAGGCATAAAAAAATGCAACAATAATTCAATTACGAGAGAATATTGTTTTATTGTGTAGTTTGGTGCGGCCACCAGCAGAAAACAAAAGGCACAATATTACATGTGTGAAGACGGCCTACAGACTTAAAACAACCAGATGTCATATAGTGAAGCTATATAAAAATGCTACAACTGTGAATGAATGATCAAAATAAATCCACAGGTCCCAACTATAGATGAGCAGTTTGCACAAATGACATCGCGCCTGCCCTCAATATTCAAAAGCAGCGCCGGGGAAGCTGGAAGGTAAAAGATTCACAGGTCTCCTGTCCAACTGCCAGGTACCAATGACCTGGACACTGTACTGGATACCCGTGAATCAATCCGCTCACCTCTAGTCCCAAATGTCTGGATTTAGGTCTACGCCCTGCAGTCTTGGGCGTCTGCTTAATTTCCCGCATTGCCACCACCCCTCTGACATCTCCTCCGGCCGAAGTAGAAAGAAATGGTAAATGGGCATAGATTGGGGTGTGATCCAGGGTGCTGCCAAAACTTGCTTTGTGCGTCACATAATTTGTCCCTCTTTATATTCTTCAAAAGTTAGGAGGTATAATATACAATGTTACTGGTATGTATATTTGTCATACATTATATTCCTGGCATCTAGCATGAATACCTCTACTGTATAAGGGACATATAGTATGTTCATGGTTCTGGTAGGTATTTGGGTCATACAACCTGCTCCTGATAGGCAGAGTGGTACCTACGTATTGCACATACAGCATGTTCCTTGTATACCTCCATATTGGACTTATAATTCTGCTAAATTGTGGAATAGCATTTACAGTAATGCTGAAGGAGTCTCCCTAGGGGTTAAAAGCGTCTAGAGAGGTATTTCATGGCATGTGGCTGACCTCCTATTAAATAAATATAAGCATCTTCTGCGGCAGACACATTGTTCACACATTCAAATTACTCCTAGGTTAATTCTATTACATGCTCAATGAACAGAAATGTTCAATACATTTTTTTCTGTTTTAATGGACTATAGTTGTAGAATGCCGGCGCTCTGGAGGATGAAATCATTTTTTTAATCCTACACAATAGTTGGTGATCAAGAAGGGAAAAGAAAAGTTTTAAAGTCCATGATAAAGGGAGCTAATTATGTCATCAGACTGAAGTAGTCTGTACTGCGCAAGCAATATTCGGCAATTATTGAAGAAAAAAACATGGTGAATAGCATAATCCTATTTTTAGAACAAATTAATTTTAGTTTTTCTTCTACTTACAATAATGAAAATAATGAATAATACTTTTACAGAGAGTAGTAAATCACTCTAGACTAATTGTATGGATTTCTATGAATTGCTCTTGTGTATCATTTAACTGTATTGAAAGGATACAACCTTAGGAAAGTGGCTAGGAAAGATTGGCTAATAGGGATGAGCGAGCACTAAAATGCTCCTATGTTTGTTACTTAAACCAAGCAATTCTCAATGCCTGGATGCTCGTTTCGAGTAATGAGTATAATGGGAGTCAATGGGAAATCCAAGCATTTTTCCTGCAGACTCTACAAGGAAGTCTGGGGGGCAATGAAAATGTTGAAATGGATGGAAACAAGTAACAAGTGCTGAATGGAAGGAGAACAGCATGGGGAAGACCCCTAGAACCATCTCTGACTCCCAGATTGCTGCTGAGAACAATGGTGTCACAGTTTTACTCCACTTTAAGGACTGACAATAAAACATTCAAAATCGACGAGAAATTGGAGTTTACAGTGAAAACGATGAAAAAAGGATTCTTTCTTCCTGTGTAATCCTGTGTAATATAAGGCAAAATTTAAAAAGGATTTAAAAAATAATAATAATTTAAGTAAATCAAAATTGAAATTTTTATTAAAACTTTGGATATTTCAGTATAATTTAAGAAGGAAGCAAGAACTGCCAAATATTTGATGGAAAAGGGACTCAGATACATCTTATATTAGCCTCATACACATTCTGTTAAAATGTAATGTTATATAGTGGTACTCTTAAACTCATAAAAGCTATGCACTAAGTGCAAAACCTGCCAAATATTACAAGCAGAGTCATCCATACACCCTTGAAAGCACCAATTGTAGTGCCTCATTTAAATATTGTGAACAAAGTGTAGTTGTGGTACTCCCACACTCATAAAACCTCAAAAAAAATTATCACGGTCATCCATACACCTTTGACGGCACCAACTGGAGTGCCTCAAAAAAAATTAAGAAAGTTTAGTTGTGGCACTTCTACACTCTGTGCAAAGCCAGGAAAAAATTATAAAGAAAATAATACAGTCATCCATAGACCCCTGAAGGGAACAATTTACGGGCCTCATAAAATATTTGAAAGTGTAGTTGATGTACTCCTCCACTCATAAAGGCTTTGCACAAAGTGCAAAGCCAGGAAAAAATTATAAGGAGGGTCATCCATAGACCCTGATTGGCAACAACTGGAGGCCCTTATTAAAATATTTTCAAAGGTTAGGTGATGTACTCCTATACTCATAAAAGCTTTGTACAAAAAAATATAAGTAGGGTCATCCAGTCCTCCATAGACCCTTGTAGGCAACAACTGGTAGACCTAATTAAAATATTGAAGATGAAAAACACTTTATGTGCTGCTGTTACCTGGTGGAGTGGCAAAGTTGTGGCTAATCCAGACTTTGTTCTTTTTTATCAGAGTCAGCCTGTCAACATTTTCTGTAGAAAGGTGAAACTGCCTGTCTGTTATGAACTCTCCCTGGTGGCACTAAAAACCTGCTCAGACAAGACACCAGCAGCAGGTCAGCACAACACTTCCAAGACATAGAGGGACAGCTCATGCCAGGTATCCAGGTTTGAGATCCAATAACTGAAGGTCACAGAGAAATTAGGTTGCAGTTATTGCTTGACCATCTTTAAAAACTTTTCACTCCTTGTCAAAAATACCCAGTCATCAGGGCCTAGATGGTGGGAGCATGTCATGAAACCGACCCAGGCCTTTGATAGTGTACCCCTGCCTCTGCTGTACCTTATGTGTATCTCCCTCTCCTCTCCTTCTTGGATGGGCAAGGAAGCTTGGCCCCTGCTGCTAGAATTGTCTGATGGGTATTTTTTCAACATATTTTTAACAATGGCCTTCTTGTAGAGCACATTTTAGTAGACTTCTCTGCCTCAGGAAGGAGAGATGCAAGGTTCTACTTGTAGCATGGGTCTATCAAGGTAAACAACCAGTACTTTTTTTAAGCCAAGATGAATTTAACACCACGGTGATGGCAAAGGCAGTGGTGCATAAAGTTGGCCATATATTCCAAGCTCCCTACAGCCAACACTTTCCTGTCTCCACCATGATAACTACTCTCCATCTCCTCCTCCTCATCACCAACCTAAGCCCATCCACGTAGGAGAGACTAGATGAAGCTTGTGTTGTTACTGGCCTCTTTTGTGCTAGCCAGTTCCTGTTCCTCCTCCTCAGCCTTCATCTCCTCATTGTTACCCAATCCACGCTGAGCAGATGAGATGAGGCTGGGTAGTATCTCCCTGTCTCATGTCTCCCTCCATCTCCACCTAGTCCGCATGCAAAGTTTCAGCTTTCATTATGAGCAGTGACTGTTTAAGTAGGCACAGAAGTGGGATCATTGGGCTGACTATGGTGTCATGCCGCTCACCATCTTTGTGGAGTCCTCAACATTTTGGAGAACCACACAAATGTCTGACATCAATGCCTGTAATTCAGTCGTTATGTGTGGCATCTGACTAGAATACCAATGGGCTTGTTGGAGCTGGTATTCCACAACTGGCCTCTTCTGCTCACAAAGCCTTGCAATCATGTGTATTGTGGAGTTACAGCGCAGCGATTTTTTTTTGAGTTTATTCACCACAATATCGTAGCGCTAACCACGTTAAACCCTATGGATGACTAATTGAATCCATAAAAAAATTGAACTTTTTTTCTAGCTTTATATACCACCGTAACGTAACACTAACCACGTTCAACTCTAAGGTTGACTAATTCAATCCAGGTCTTTAGATTCTGAGCTGTAGCTCTTGTTTTTTTTTTTTTCCCCAAACATTGCAGTTTGAATTTGCACTGATGAACTCCAAATAGTTTGGAAATAACTTTAGAACCCGTCCCCAATTGTTGGCAGGGTCAACTGCTACTCTTAAGGCTGGGTCTCACATAGCGATACACCAGCAATCCCG
>VIAB01001202.1:169077-181623 GCA_009801035.1 Oophaga pumilio | reverse complement strand
ATATTTTTATACGGCGTACAATGCTCCGACAAATTTTTGCGGCCCCATAGAAGTCTATTGGGGTCGCAAAAATGGCCTGGAAAAACACGGCAAGTGCAAAAGAAGCCTTATACTTGTATTTGGAAGAAAGTATACACTTTAACTTTTTTTTTTTTTTTCCCTCTCGAATTGTTGCTTCCTATTTTGATTATGGATCAATTGAATTTTTTATTTTACTTTGCAATTTTAGCAGCAATTGTAATAAAGGACGGAGAAGCAATGGATATTGGCACGTGCAGTTTTCTTCTGCTGGTTGCAAAGATTGATCCGTTTTCAGATCCTGATGCTCGGACACAAGTACGAGAGATTCTTGCTGCTGCTGTTTGTGCATCTTCGGCTTATTCCAGAATTATTTTTTTTTTTAGCATTTAGAAATATCGACCACTGAAGGACGGCATCCTAAGCAGAAAGCAAGATGCATAACTCCTCTGATACTTTACTAACCTCCGCTGATACTCTAATCTAGAATTTTTCATAATGGAGATAACCTGTTCTTATTAGAAGGGGGTACGCGTTTATTATCTAGTGAAGATGGCTGCCAGGAAAGTCTCACCGCTTATGTGTATTGTATGGAGATCTTATTGATTCCTATTCAAACTGTGTTATGCTTCATTTTACCTGCGGAGGCGCTGCAGGGAAACCGAACACTTGTTATCCTATTTCAACAGCTGATTGTCGGGTGAACCAGAAGGGATTTCTCATAGTGGACAACCTGCTCTGTTAAATTATTCTCTTTTAAATGATAAAGTTTTATCTCACAAAACTGTACCACCACTTCCAATGTCTGTTTTTTTTGCAATTTTTCCCCATTGAACTGAATGGAGATGAGCTGCAATACCATACACAGTCAAGGGTGGCGCTAAAAAAAACCCAGCAGCCACGGTTTTGTAAGCCTGGACTACTACTTCAAAGGGGAAGATGATGATCTTTAAAATGGCTCATTCTAGTGTTTAAAAAAAAAACAAAAAAACTATTTACTACAGCTACCCCTCCAACACTTACCCAGTGCCGGCTTTCCTCTGCTGTGCCGGCTTTCCTCTGCTGTGCTGGCTTTCCTCTGCTGTGCCGGCCCTCCTCTGCTGTGCCGGCCCTTTAGGTCATGCACATGCTTGCTCTTAAAGGGCTAGTGCCCCCAGGTTTTGCAGTTGTTTTTTATCGATTTCATGTTTTGTTTCTAAAAAGTATTCCCCCACCCCTCTCCCATCATGCAAAAATTCCTGTAGTACCGTGGCTTACAACGTGCACTCGGGAAGTTTCGGATCCAGATCGTTTCCTGCTGCCTCTCCTGACCCAATGGATTAAACAATCCTAGTTATTTTATTTTTTTAAATTAGCAGAAAATAAATGTTTTATACCCTGGACGTGTCCTTCATCTGCGGATTGCTGTGTTTGATACCAATGTTTTCTTTGGTATTTTTTCTGTTTTCGGTACATTCACAATGAAGTAAGAAAACATCCTCGCCAGTTTGGCCCGAAGCGAACAGAGACTTTTTTTTTCCAACATTCCTGGTGGATTATGTGAAGTTATGGAAATTAGGCAGAGGGTGAAGCGAGGCTTTAAACCCCCGTCCAGTACTGCAGTGTTATTTTATTTTTATTTTTTTTTAAGTCTGGGGTGGGGAGGAAGCGTGCTGGAATGTAACACTAAATGTCATGTTGTAGAAGGAGAAATTCCACTTGCCTCAGAAATTGTAGCAAATAATCAAAACCAGCATTCAATCAATTAATGGCCGTGTCAGCGCTGCTCGGCATTAATAGATACATTATTGCAGGGCGACAATGGCCGCTTTCTGCTGACGGATCATCACTGGGGATACGTACACACAGGAAACAAATAATTTGTTATGGATCGCAGAGATCTTTTGGCGCATGAAATATGCAATCTATCCATAATATTTGTATATATTTCTATTAATATTTGTAATTAATAATCTACACATATTCCTGCATCTTTAGGCAAATCGGTGCGATCCGGACCCCTACAAGGTCTTTTTCACATGCATTTATTATTTTTTTTGCTTTGTAAATATGGCATTAATTTTAATCGATTTTTATTGCATGTCTTTGCAGGCATTATGGTGGCAATTTATCAGATTTTTTTTTTTCTGCAATTTAATTTAACTTTCATTTTCCAGGTTGTCCCTCCTGACAGCACCACCAGGAGGTTGTCCTTCTTATCCTTGATAGGGACAGGAACACAGAAGAGGTTAAACCAGAAAGAGAAAAAGTGTTTCTCTGAGTCATCCTGAACTCGGAACCAGAATACTCCTTCCTTCCCCTGCACAAATGGCAGACGGTTATACAGGAGGTCCAAAAGGTCCAAAGACGGAAGTACGTCTCCATAAGGAAGGCCATGAGAGTCCTAGATCTCATGACTTTGTGCATTACCAGCATTCAGTGGAGCCAGTTCCATTCAAGTATCTTGCACCAAGAAGTCTTGGCAGCTTGGGACCGCAAAAAATCATCAATAGACACAAACATGGGAGTCTCCAAAGAAGTAAAAGTCTCTGTCCTGGTGGACGGACACACAAAACCTCTGGAAAGGAAGACCTTGGAAAGTGTTACCGTGTATAAACATCACTACCGAATCAAGTCTTAGAGGTTGGGGGGGCTCACATGGAAGGACGTTACCTCCAAGGAACATGGGGCCCATCAATATGCAACTGGTCCTCAAATTACAGAGAGCTCAGGGCAGTCTTGGAAGCACTAAAGACATGCCAGGGAAAACTGAGGGGTCAGAATGTCAAGATCATCTCAGGCAATTCAACTACACTTGCCTTCCTTCAACATCAGGGGGGGCCCAGACACCGTCACCTGCAGGACCTAGCTCACACAAGCTTTTCCTGGGCAGAGCAGACAATAAAATCGGTTATGGCAGTTAAACTGAAAGGATCAAAGAACCAGGTTGCGGACTTTCTAAGCAGAGAGGAGGTCCACCCTTCAGAATGGTCACTAAACAAAGAAGTCTTCATAGAGTTATCCCGGCACTGGGGGACACCAGAGATCGACTTATTTGCCTCAAGGAGGAACTCAAAAGCAAGAATTTTTTTCTCTAAATCCAGGAGACAACAGGGGTAGACGCTTTGGCACAGAACTGGAACATGGATCTCGCTTATGCCTTCCCACCACTTGCTCTTATACCAAGAGTCTTAAGGAAGATCCAAGAAAGCAGAACATCAGTAATCTTGATTGTCCTTTACTGGCCCAAAAGGAGCTGGTTCTCTCTACTGAGATGGATGGCGATGGAATATCCAATACTACTACCAGCAAGACCGGACCTACTAAGCCAGGGACCTCTAGTACATCATAGACCAGAAATGCTACAGATATCAGCCTGGATCCTAAGGCGGAGATCCTAAAATTAAAAGGGCTCTCTGAACTAGTGGTATCTACTATGCAAAAGAGTAGGAAACCGGTAACCTCAGCCATATATCGGAAAATCTGGAAGAAGTTCTGTTCTCAATGTACAATACCAGTATCTATCACCCAAGGTCCAAATATCCCCCATATTCTCGACATCCTCCAAGCGGGCTTTGACAAGGGACTGAGGCCTAGTACGCTAAAAGTACAGGTTTCAGCCCTAGGTTCATATTTTGATTATCCACTAGCCAATCATCCTTGGGTGGTGAAGTTCATAAAAGCCACACAGCGTATGAGGCCCACAATCCGTAGCTTAATACCACCCTGGGATCTCAGCTTAGTCCTAAATGAACTACGCAAGGATCCATATGAACCACTAGAGCAGGCCCTCCTAAGGTCAGTAACGTTCAAGGCTCTTTTTCTCGTAGCAATAACTACTGCGAGACGCATAGGGGAGATCCAGGCCCTGTCCATAGAACATCCATATTTAAAAATACAGGAGGACTGCATGGTCTTAAAATTAAATCCGGCCTTTCTTCCCAAAGTGGTTTCCGATTTCCCCAGGAATCGGGAAGTAGTATTACCTACTTTCTGACAAAATTACAGCACTGAGAACGAACGTTCTCTCCACCTCTTGGACGTTAAAAGAATTGTTCTTCAATACTTAAAACTCACAGAAATCTGGAGAGTGGACTCTAACCTCTTTGTCCAAATGGCAGGCAAAAACAAAGGGAAGAAGGCGTCGAAAGCTACCCTGGCCAGATGGTTGAAGTCAACTGTTGGTGCAGCATATGTGTCCTCAGGGCCCATTCACTGAGAGCCGTTTCTGCCTCATGGGCAGAGAGCGCGGGAGCATCCATGGACCAAATCTACAAGGCCGCAACCTGGTCTAAATTTAATACCTTTTGTAAGCATTACAAATTAGATGTTATGGCAAATCATCAAACGGCCTTTGGGAGGAAAATTCTTCAGGCTGTAATCCCGCCCTAGTTGGAGTAATTTGGTAATTCTCCCTGGTGGTGCGGTCAGGAGGGACGTCCTGGAAAGTAGGAATTAGTCCTACTGGTAATGGTATTTCCAGGAGTCCATCATGACAGCACCCCTTATATACACTCCCTTGAAATTCCAGTCTGATATGTGATGTAAACATGTGTAGAGTGGAAATTAAATAAAATAGCGTTGCATCCATCCTGGTGTGGCACTTAGAAAATCACTGAAGGGTGTTAGAGGGGAGGGGCTATTTAACCTCTTCTGTGTTCCTGTCCCTATCAAGGATAAGAAGGACAACCTCCTGGTGGTGCTGTCATGATGGACTCCTGGAAATACCATTACCAGTAGGACTAATTCCTACTTTGAAAGTCTTTTAGACCCTATGGGGCATGCCTTTTTTCCTTAAAATTAAATAATTAATTGCTAAACCGCTGTATATGGCGCTACCAATCTGCCCAATTAACTTGCTTTCTTAGCACTGCAATACCAGGCATAGCCACACAAGCATGAATGCCGCTGTGTTGGCACTGAAGTGAAGGGGGTGCAGTTTTCCAGTGTACATCAATGCTTACTCAACCTGTGATTGATCATTATAGGGGACATACAAATAAACACCTATATTGTTAGAATCGTATATTTTTATTTTTTTAAGAACCTGTGCAGGCCATTGGATAATGACCATAGCAGTGCATTCTAGGAAGTAAGAGAAAGTTCCAGCACCTACAGTGCTGGCAGAATACTGGATGAATAGTTTTTTTTTTTTGCCTCCAAAACCACCCATTTCCTCCAGAAAAAAAAAGATGTTGGTGGTCTTTGCATAAATTTTTTTTTCTTAAGTATATTATTGTTTTCTGAATGTGAAGCTGCTAAACAATTATGGGTTCTCTGCATTGTTCCCTTTGCGGATCTCTGTGTAATAAATCCAGGTGTCTGAGGAGTTACTGGTAAAAGCACAACTCGCTGCCGCTCTCCCCTGGGGAGGGATGAGCGCAGCCGTGGAATCTGTCCCTAGTAATTTGCTGTGTGCGTGTTGAATTGAGACCAAACATAACAAGAGGGCGGTTGGCTCTTCCCAGAGAGGATTCACAGCGTAGAGTAATATTACTGCGCTTCTTATTTTATTTTCATAACTAGCACGGGATGTTGGATATTTTGCAATAATCTGGTTAATGCCGTCTGGTATCGGCCGTAAATCCAAGTGGCATTTAGTACATTTGGAAATTAATGGGTTACTACCAAAGTATGGGAGCGTTATGTCTTATAGGGATTTACTGTCACCTTCAATTTAAAGAGGACCGGTCACTAGATCAAAAGTGGACAGATATTTTATTTAATTCCTGGTACTCCTTTTCTCATTTTGCAGCAGGTGGAGGAGGTGAGCTGTGATGTCACCTATTGTGAATGGTGGATGCTGTGTGTTCTACTGTATATAGGGGAATTTTCAGTCATTGTACAGGAGCAGGTGAGTTGTGAATATTGTGAATGGTGTATCCTGTGTTCAGTCAGTGTACAGGAGGGGGAGGAGGTGAGCTGTGACGTCACCTATTGTGAATGCTGGATCCTCTGTTATTTACTGTATGTAGAGGTGTTATCAGTCATTGTAATCCTGTGTGGGATAACAAGACTGCTGAAAAGTTTTCTGTGTAGAACATGAAAAATGAGTATGGTGTTAGGTCTAGTGGCCAGTGTGAAAAGTGCTATATTTGTTGTTTGTTGTTTTTTTTTCTTAATTTTTTATTTTTTTTTCAATAAAGATATGACGTGGAAAGTTGAGACCTAAATCCATTTAACATAAAAACCTGATTTGAACCCTAGGTCCTTTTTCCTACTGCAGACAGCTATTATTCTGTGGTTTTGGTAGGAAATCTGCAATTCTCTATATGGCTATGCTGAGTTTTTGTTGCATTTTTCCGAACATATGCAGTGTAAAAAAAAAACAAAAAAACCTCAAATAACCTATTTTACTTAATAGATGCAGAAAATCTGCAACATCAAAACCTCGTTGTGGGAACGAAGCCTAAAGCTACCTGGTAATTATAGGATCTGGCAGGTTATTATAGGATGGCTCGTTCTGAGCTTCCCCTAATATAAACTCCAGCGCTGCCTCGCACGGCCCGGACCTGTAGCACAGAGAGTTACGAGCATCGTCTGGTAAAGCTTTCACAGGGAGACTTCTCTGATAGTTTGGTGACATCATTATTAGGGAATCTGCTCCTCTAATCCTTTACCTCGTCTGAACCTTTCACATGTGACACGACAAAAAAAATAAAAAATATGCTTTAAGCATTTCCACTCTGGAACCAGATCCTGTATCAACAGGTTGAGGATTTGCAAACAGGAGAGGTGTATCCGGAAGCGCGGCGGACTGTAAATGTCAAGTGACGTCAAATGTTGTGATGCATTCTTTCTCATGAGAAGCATTAATTCTGAGTGAGCTGTCATCACAGAGCTGGTGGCAGCGAGGCGGCGTCCCAATCCGTCCGTCAGACGGCACGTCTATGGGAGATGGCTACTATCACCACTACTAGCCTGTTGTGCTCAACATCATTGAATCTACAGGAAAAACATCCCAAAAACTTGCTACAATTGTGTTAAAAGCTTTCAACTTTCCAAAAACTCTGTGCACAGGAAAAGAGTTTTCTTGAGACTTCCTCACGTTTGCCACCTGGAGTAGGCTCGTTTTGATGGATCATTTTTGGCCCAACTTTTGCACTTTTATCTCTGTGCTAAGGACCTTTTCTCAGCGTAAATGAACTGGCGTTGGGGATTTTTAAATAACTGGGCAATTTCTGTTCTGCGTTTATCGATTTTCCCCAGTGACTTCAAAACAGAAAAAAAAGAATAATCTGATATCGAATCCCCAAGTAATTTAGCATTGAGGGTTTCCTGCACATCTGCAGCAATATCCAGTAGGCTGCATTGTGAACTTTATTTCAGCTCCGATAAGAAATTGGCGGCCAATCTTAGCCCAAAATGCACAATTTGGTACAGATTTCTTCCCCAGAAAATCCAACAACCGTGCACTTGGCAGCACACAGAGAACAAAGCCCTGTTTCTGTGTTTTTGTACATATGCTTGTCAACATTCAAAATCCAAAATTTGGTATGTTTTAAGAGAAACCGCCAAACACCCAGGATAAAAAGCAACGCAAATTACCCACTGGTTTATTGGACAGTCCCAGCAAAATCGGGACTGTTGGCAGGCATTCCCCATGACGATCAGGCTACTGTCCCAATTATTTTTTTCGGGGTGGAAATAGTCCCTGCAAATTTATGGTATCTTGGTCGAAAAAAAAGACCAAGTTTGCACAAACCTCTCACATAAATGTTAGTTTCTTGGCAAGATTGGGGGGGCAAAATAACTGCCTCTGTATTTTGCCAATGTCGGTGACTACGACATGCTCTACATCTCGTCTGGATGCCGCCAGAGCAGGCAACAGCTGGTCAAGGAACCAATCTGTGCCCGATGTGACGATACCGCTGAATGTCTGGAGCCATCACATGGAGTTGGAGAGATTGTCCAGGACTAACGTATCGATGACCTTTGAGCCCCGCATAGACATTGAACTAATGTCGGCCAAGCCCATCGATATTGACAAGTGCGGCCGACAGTCTGTGTATAGCGCCTTGGACAATTGTCGGATGAGATATTGGTCTAACATGTCCATGTTCCGACTGTATGGCCTCCTGGAAATAAGCCGCCTCTGGCAGAATTTGGCAACAGCTTTCTCGTAGAACACAAGCGCTCTTGTATATTGGAGAGCCGTTGCGTTCAGTCATCAAAGGTGTATGGGGGCTTTAGAATCAGTATTTGAGATCTTTGGGGATACCCAGCACCTCTACCGATCTCATTGATGACCTATCCTAAGGAATGATCATCGAAAGGTTAGACCTATACAATCCCTTTAACTCCATGTGACATCTCCAGACCTTCAGCTGCTTTGGGCACAGTTTTGAACCAGTAGGAATGTAAGGAACCAATGAAGAATTGATTGTGACATTGGCGGCCCCGTCAGTGCGCAGTCAGAGGTTGACTTTTTGTTAATCTTGGCAGGACGGACCGTGGCAGAATAAAAGCTGTTTACTTTGTGCAAATATTTCTCATTTTTTTACAAACATCTCAGACTCCAGGTTTATTTACTCACCCTTATTTTATCTCCTTTCATCAGCAATTATATAAAGCGCACGTTGTTACGTGGCCAGCTCTGTGCCGCAAACATTAACTCCATGGATACCAGGGACCTGGTGCTCAGCCTCGTCCTAGCAACGTGGCCAAGTGCATTTTTCATGATGACGTTCGGAAAGTGGGATATGAGATTGGAACAGAAAAAAAATATTTTTATTGGGTGGGAAATTTTTGCAATTTTTTTTATTTTATAAAAATAAAAGCTAGATATAACTTTCAAAATTCCTGGCACAGTCCTCATTCAGCCTTTTTTGTATCCACGTGGAGAATACACAGCGTCCAACGTGTGCAGCAAAGACTTTGGTGACCCTCACAAAACTATTTTGTGTCACAAAGAAGGTCAGCGCCAAGAACATTTGACGAGAGGACAGGATTTGTCTGGGTCAGGAACTGCTGATCAGTGCAGCGTCAAAGCTTCACTGTCTGGGCTATCTTGGGTTTAGGAGGACAAGCTCCCGTAAACCCAGTCTAGTAATCTCAGGCTGAACCGTCTAAGTTCTAGGTCACTGTGTTTTTACTTAGTGGCCCCTGCTCGGATGAATGTGATGTGAGATATTAAGGGAATTGAGTTTCTTCCGTGTTCTTAACCTAAATTAGGAGTGATCTTCAGACAGTGAAGGAGAACAACTAACTAGGGAATTGCCTTTATACTAAGGCTGTGGTCTCACAACACTCTGTGCACGTTGGAGGTCCTTCTGCTTCTGTGCACGTTGGAGGTCCTTCTGCTGAGTTGCTGCTCTCTCTAAATCATATCCTAGAATGTTAGAGTGATCTCCAGGATCATTGTGTCCAACCCATGCTCAATGCAGGATTCACTAAACCATCTCAGACAGATGTTTGTCAAGCCTCTGTTTGAAGACTTCCATTGAAGTAGAACTCGCCACCTCTCGTGGCAGCCTGTTCCACTCATTCCACTTTAAAGAAATATTATGCTCTGTACTCGCCCGTCTGTGCTGCAGTCGCTCTATTCAAGGCTCTTCTTAGCGTTCGCTCGTGTGCTGCATGTTAGGTGCCGATTTTCTGTTTGGATTTCCGTGTAGAAAATCCGCAACATAATAACCAGATAAATATAATGCGATTACAGCAAATCTCATCTACGCGTTGCTGAAAATTTCTGCCTAGAAATAGACCCTTCAGTGCAGATTTTCAAATCTGTTACATGTTGGTACTTTTTGCAGAATTCAGCACGGCTTTCATTCCATCTAATGGAAACCTCCACCATGTTGGATATTTTGGATTTGAAAAGTTTTTTTATTTTTTTATAAATCTGTTCTCGTTTCATATTTTTATGCAATCAAGGCAGCAGACGGTGGCGCGCTGTTCTATCATGACATTTTGAAGCTCATACACTTGGGTTTTATTCACCTCATGCGGCCAATGGAGGATAAACATGTGTCTACCTTGTGGCGATTGGTGGGGAGTCCCAGTGGTGGGGCCCATACTGATCTATTAACATCTTTCCAGTGGATAGAACATAATTCATGTTGACCCAGGCTATGCTTCTAACTTACTAATTCTTTGTCCTGGTGCTCAACGCTCTACAAAGATCATTTTGAAGGTATCCTCCGCACCATTGAAGACAGGGTTCTACAGAGCTTTGTTCTTTGGGTGCTGTAAGCTCGTTCTTGGGATTGCTGGGGTTCCCCAAGTTCAGACCCCCGTCGATCAGCTAGCTAGTGCATTACATATGCTGTACATGAGGGATAACTTGAAATGTTTGGAAAACTTCCTTTAAAAAGTAAGTATTGTTTGGAACTTCCTGATGGAACGTCGATTCCCAGGTACCACGAATATAGTCACTGGTTTCGTATAATTCTGCCGTTCAGTGGAGATGTGATAGGTTTGTACACTAAGCTTGTATGTAGGACTAAGGAATTAGCCTTGATGCTGAATGATCCAACTTGGCTAATAATTAGGTTAAGAAGTGGGTAAGCTGTTAAGGATCCTTACCCCTTTTGACCGTGAACAGACAGAAATTCAGACTGGGTTAATAATGGATCAGCACAGGTTTGCGTCATCCGTAGCTGTCCTGTCCTTGTGCAGATTGCCACGTTAGAAATGTGTTTCAGCCAGTGACACCAAATTGTTCCTGTTTAACCTTTTATAACTGATAAACAATTGTTTTTGTTTTTTTTTTTGCTTTTTTTTTGTTAACACAATTTTTACCGCAATTGTTTCTTACAAAAAAAATCCACTTCTGAAATCAATTCCAGCCAGAAAAAAATTTCTGAAAAAACTAAGTATTTTTCAAATATTTGCCAAAGTCCTAAAAAAAAGACCCACACTGCTACATAGGCACTTCAATGGGCGTCCAATTGATCCCTAATGCTACACAGTCATTTTAGTGGACATTAGCTCAATCTTACCTGTTGCACCAAGCATTATCTTGGCATCAGCTTAATTTCTACTGGTGCGCCGTCACTTCATTGGGTATCTGCTTAATTCCCACTGCTGTACCGCCAGTTCAGTGGGCATCAACTTGATCCCTACTTTGCACCACCACTACTTTGGGCATAAGCTTGATCATCACTGTGACACCAAAGCTTTGATGGACATCAGCTTGATTCCTACTGCTCCACATGAGCTTGATCCCAACTTCTACACCGCTAGTTCATTGGCAATCGGCTTGATCTGTACTGCTACACCGCCACCTCAGTTGACATGAGTGCCTTCTCAGTGGTCCTAGATTCTAGAAAATCCAGCATGTTGGTGAGTTTTTGTCCTTCGTTACTATTATTAATAGTCTCGGCACCAGTAGTCCTCTAATATTATTGTTCCCACATATCCGATTTTGGTGCTGCAGGTTCAGGCTTTCCTCCCGGTCGCGTGCTCTTTTTGTTCAATGGTAGGTGCGAGACCTTCAATCATGTTTCAGCTGCCATCTCAGAATGTATAAGAAGGTTGGTATGTTTTTCTGAAATGCACAAGGAGGTTTTTCTTCAAGGGCATTTGTGCATGATCCCTACAGCTCTTGTGCCAGTACCCAAGCATCATTAGATGTGACCACAACAAAGTGTGTTTCTACAAGAGTGATTAAAGATTTGTAAGATTTCAGTGGTTCCCATGTCTTCTAGCTTGGTCTCATATAGGTGACTTGGCAAAACCCAAATAGAAAAGAGAAATGAGGACTCAAGTGGCAAAGACAGTAAACGGGGTGGGGCTGTAAACTGATGTAAAGTTTTGAGTTATTGAATGACCACCTATGTAAAGTGCAGTATCTCCACTCGTCATTGCCACCTGGCATTATTGGGGCATAATACGATTTTTCCACAGGTTCCTGGTAATGCCACCGAGCACTGGCTAGGACATCTATGACATATTGACAGAATATTCTATAGATGCAGAGACAACGATGGGAATTTGGCCCAGTGAAACTCTGGCTGCGTGCGATTCAGGGGATGCTTTGCTCATGGGGACAGCTGTATGTGCATGGTCACTGCTCCATTGACAGCGGTGTGCAATGGGTCATGTTTTTAGCATATTGAGCATACATTTATGGCATTTCTCATCGATGTGTATAGTTACGTCCCAACCCCTTCTCGGGACAGGTGCGGGCGGGGGGCGTCCCGACCCCCTCTCAGGACAGCTGCAGGCGGGGGCATTCCGATCCTTTCTCGGGACAGGTGCGGGTGGAGGCGTCCCGACGCTCTCGCGGGACAGGGGCAAGGCCATTGCCGGTAATACCATATATTTGAAGATAACTTGTTTGTTGTCCCCAGCTGTAGTATCCAATAGTTAACTGAGGGAATAGATTGATCCCCTTTAAATTAGATGGAGCTTCAAAGGCATTAAATAAAAAAGATCATATTCTTACATGGATTAAGTGTTCTTGAAACAAGGATCTGCGTCTGACGTTGAGCGAAGTCTGGTGCCTCCGAATATTTCCATTAGAAGTTATGTAAGAATTATCCATAAATGGTTGGGGTTAAGGGCCAATCTTACGATGGGTTGAGGGCCAATCGTACGATGGAT